>CAJUYH010000042.1:0-101954 GCA_910591685.1 Galerucella tenella
ATGCGTGCGGGAAAGTGGGTTAAAGCGCACGGTAGTAGAAAAATATATTTTTTTTCTACTACCGTGCGCTTTAACCCACTTTCCCGCACGCATTTTAGCTTTGAAAGTGTCACTTTCCCGCACTAGTAAAATTATGCAAATTAAGACCTTATTAGATAGTTTTTTACTTCGGAAGTTATAACTATTCTTACACCAGATGAATAAATAGTCCATCAAATGAAATCAACATGTTTTCTAGCTTTTTGTTGCATTTTTAATTTTCTGAAAATATAAAATAATGAAAATATTTTGATATAACCTTGTAAATTATTTAAAGTAGTGTCACAAAACAACTATCAAACTACCCGGGTTTGATATAAGAAAAATATATCAAATGAAATTATTTCATCTACAATGACTTAATATTGTTGCCGTCACCTTCATCGTCATCTTTATGTGACCTGCAAACGATGACATCCTCATCAACGTCATTCACTCACCAGTTAACACCAGATAACTCCACTGGACCGGCAATTTTAAGAAATTCAAAGAATGCAACAAATTGTGTTTCTAATATTAATATTTATAATAATAATTGATAATAATAATAATAATAGTTATTGGTCTAAATGTTTTATATGTATGTTAAAATAAAATAAATTTTGAAAAATGGGTTGATATAATTTTTTTGTATATACGGTAGTAGAAAAAATAATGTTCCTAACTCATGCGTAAAGTGTCTTTCCCGCCCACATCTACATCTTATCTAGCTTTTTGTTGCATTTTTAATTTTTAGAAAATATAAAATAATGAAGATATTTTGATATAGCCCTGTACATTCTTTAAAGTAGTGTCATGAAACAACTATCAAACCACCCGGGTTTGATATAAGAAAAATATATCAAATAAAATTCTTACATCTACAAATGACTTGAAACCGTTGCCGTCACCGTGATCGTCATCTTTATGTGAACTGCAACCCGATGCCATCCTCATCAACGTCATCTACTTACCAGTTAACACCAAATAACTCCACTGGACCGGCAATTTCAAGTATATTTACAGAATGCAACAAATTGTGTTTCTAATATTTATAATAATAATACTTTATAGTTTTTGGTTAAAGTTTTGTATATGTATGTTGAAATAAAAAAACTTTCGAAAAATGGGTTGGTATACTTTTTTGCATATACGGTCGTAGAAAAAATAATCTTCCCAACTCATACGTGAAGTGCCTTTACCGCCCTTGACCGCTTGCCCGAACTCCGCTTCGCGTCGTTCGGGTCAACTGCAGTCACGTGCGGGAAAGTATCACTCTCCGCACTAGTTGGGAAAATAACTATTACCGTTCCCTGACGTCCATTTGTAATCTATTTTTCCAATCCCTCTTTTATATACGATCTACCTTGATTTCGTTACTATGGTAACAACGTTCTGATATATAATGTCGAGTGATGACAGTTCGTTGATTTTTTATTTATCGTTTATGTCAAACTTATTATTTTATCTGGTTTTAGTTTTGTTAATCACTTTGTTATAAAAAGTAAAATAAAGAATTGGATGTATATCGAAGTGTCCGTCTTAAAAAAATATTGTACGTCACGCACCCGAAAATAAGTGTTTTTCAGGTCTCACCAAGCTTCCAGGACTCGCCTACGGCTCGCCCTTGAATCTGCTTGTCTCGACCTGAAAAACACTACTTTCCGGTCTTGTAACGTAAATTTGATACCTAATATACTATATTGACTGTTATAATTATAATCAAATCAGCATACAACACTGACAACTCTTCTTATATCTTCTGATATAAACAAAAAATTTGGTTATTTTCTTACTTAGTTTCTTCTTTTCTTCTTATTTATTTTTGTCATCAGTTCAAAAAGTCTATGTTTTTAGAATGTTGAATAAAAATATCTCTATACGAATCAATGACACGAGGATTGTCGAACCATTTCCGTCAAAGAAGATAAATATGTGGTTATAGAGTACTAACAAAGATAGGGATAAAGATATACTCGCTTCACTATTCTTTCCGCTTTCGTTGAGAATAGTATATTCTCCAACGAGTGCAGAATGATGGCTATTATTCACGCGGATAAAGTTTCCAAAACAAGGGAGCGCAGCAAGTGAGTTTTGGAATCATCCAAGTGAATAATAACCATTCTACACAAGTAAAAGACTATACTTTCTCCACGACTAAAATAAAAAAACCTCCAGAGAGGATCGAACCTCGATCGTCCGCGCCATAGTCAACCACATCTAGGCTATAGAGCATATTTATAAAAATGTAAAGAGTAAATTTATATACGTAACTCATATTTTTAATCGGAACCCTTACATTTATAAATGAAATTAATTCCGGGAGGCGTACATATTCACTATCGCTACTGATGTCCCCTTTTTTATCTTATAATACGTAAAATTATGATTTTATAATTATTTTGACGTTTCAAACGACGCGCTGTCAAAAGCGATTTGCAATCTTAGGTATTTGACGTTTTAAAGAGATGATTTGATTTATTAATTTTAATTCATTTTAGCGTGAATTCTGATAATAATAGAATGTGATTGGCTAACGAGAGTGAATTCTTTTTATTATTCACTGGTGTGAAAAATTTATATCATTATGCAGCTAAATATTTAAAAATAATTTGTGCGTTATTATTTAGTCCTGGAGAATAGTATATTAATAAACGAGCAATTTATGATAGCAAAAATTCACGATGGGTGAGTCACCCAAGTGAATTATGGCCATAAATTGCGAGTAGAATACTATACTTTGTCCACGACACTTAATTTATTTATTAATAAATAAAAGTCAGTAGCGATTTGGCATATTACTAACCTCAAAATGTTGAGGCAGCTACTTCAAATAATTTGACATATATAGAGATGGGCGATACTGTAGAAAGTATCAATACAACGTACCGTTATAAATATATTGTTTTAAAATACTTAATATTAGAAAATATCGTCATGAAAAGTATCAATACTAAAAATTACAATATTTTATAGATACGATATATGTCAGAGACAAATTTCCTGCACAAAATACACAGATTTAATAGTTTATTCCATATTGTACCCCCATCTCTAGTCGTGAATTATGAACCGTAATACACTACAGTGTATTATGAACCATAATTCACGACAGTTGATATATGGGTACCATATACCTTTAGTTAGGAGGTAAAATATTGACTTATTATTAGGTGGTCGTGGACAAAATAAATTACAGAGTGCCACTCCTGGTGGCCGATGTAAACACATTTCTGCGTATCTAATTATTTCAACCAGGTAGGTTATTGCGAATCAACCTAATACAATTTCCATTTTCCTCGGGAATTGATTTTCAGTGTCTTTTTTGACAAAGGAATTGCACTATGACACAGAAAAATGATTATTGTTAGAAGCCATTATACGAGCGGGGGGTTGCTTTGTTCTTAAAAATGCAATTTCTGAATAAGTATTTCAAACAATGAGTAGAATACAACAATAACAATTGATGGAGGATTGAATAAAAACGGTTTATGAAAGGCATTAAATTGATGAAAATCGATAGTGAGCAAGCGTGTGCTTAGAAAACAATAAGGCAAAAAATAATTCACACTAGAGCCACTAAAGCGTATTGCTGATTTATTCATTCAGTCAATCTGAATCACTCAAAATTGAGAAGTCGATAAGTATTGTTAAAATATTCTTAATAAAAACAGATGTCGAAATCATGTGAACCACCACACCCTCTCTTTATTAAGCTTAATTAAATTTCCCAATCCTCTGTTCGAATCCTAAACTCAAACGCCTAAATCAACATCGAATAACAATATTTTGACATAAGTGAATTATCTAATTTGTAATTATTCCAACGGCGCAAAGCGTCTTCGGTGTCGACATCTTCGGAATGTGAATGGAGCGTGACTCACCCCAAACTCTCGTGGTGTCATCAAAATTACTTATTCCATATGGCAAGGACTTTCTTAACTATAATGCACGCTTTCTCCGAGTAGCTGTATTTTACATAGTGTCCCAAATATTCGAAAAAGCAAAATAGTACTAGGGTATCATCGAATAGAATATAAAACTTGATCGCTGATCTTTAGGACTTTATACCAATTTTTCGGAATGTCACTCCGTTGCCGTAGTAGCCAGTCATTTATTTACTTATTCCTTCGGATTGCGCTTAACAGATCGGGCACTTGTACTGAACCTCTTCACCATTTCTCATGTTATTCACTTCCATTTCAGAAGATTTGTGTATTCTATATTGGCCACTAGTTTGACTGGGAATATCTTGAGTAGTTATTATCGTTGATTTCCTTGCCCCCAAGTGCTCCGGTATGAGTTCCGGTGATTTCTCACGAAATCAGAGTATGTGAGTAGGTGTTCCATCAATTGGTTCACAATTCCTGCTTTATAGGCTCTTCAAGTTCTCCCACTTTGTGCAGATGTTTCCTGAGGGTACAGTGTCCAATGACTAGGTCGGTAAATGTCTCTCGCCCAGTTTCAACAGCCTGGTTGAGAGGTCCTCCCAACTAGCAAAATGGAATTCTAAGAGGACTGAATTGTTGTATAACAGTCGAATAGCGTTGCTTCGAAGACTTTTTATTTTTATTAAGCCTTCTGTTGCGATAATTTTGTTTTTTAAAGGAAATTGTTGTATTAAATGATTCTATAGTAACTTTTACAATATATGCTATAACGCATTATACGATCATTCCTTTTAGAATGATATAATACCCTATAAGCAACTTTATACAATATCAAAAATATCATTTTATAAGACTTTTATACCTATCGTATAAGAGTTCTATAATATACTATATAACTGACAGCTACATTATAAAATAGTTACTTAAGCTTGTCTCATTGAAGCTGTATAACGTTGAATAATGAATATTGCATAGCAATCAATTGCGTTGCGTTATAAAACACTTTTAAGTTGTTTAGTGCCTAAATATTCTTCGTTATAAAATAGTTACCGTATACCGTTCCATTTTACAATGAAATATTGCTTAAGACATTTCTTTGGGATGAAATTGTTGTTTTATAAATCGCCATGTTTCAATAAGCAACTCTTGTACCGCCATCGCCGCCATTATGAGCAATTGAGTTGGAAACATGAAACTGTATTGAAAAATGTGACTATCATTATTTAGAGAATTATATTGTGAAAGAATATCCATATGAAGTGATAAACTATTAAAATCACAAAAAGAAAGTATTTTAGGATTTTCTATTTCATTATTATTTTTTGAGTATCTACTTGAAACTTAACCAGAATTGAAGCGCTTCATTTTCTTGCCAAATATATACCTATAATCTATCAGTGAAATTTGCGGCGCATAAAAATTTGTGCTATTAAACCATCCAAATGAAATTAAAATTTGTACTATATATGTCCGCCCAAGCGGCACAAGTCGTTTTACTAAGTCTCCATTTCTACAAATGAAATGTACGATGCACGTTCAAATTGAAATATAATTTGGTTCTGATATTCTTCACTAAAAAATGAAATGCTTTTATAAACTGCTATCTGACAAAATGTTTCCATTGTGATCGAGATAACAGCATTATAAAAAAATATATTGCATTATACAACCATTTTGTGAGACCTTCATTGTGCCGCCTCAATCCCATTTTATAGATGTGACTACTTGACACACTATTGAATCATTTTATAGTAGCTGTATAAATGATTATAAAACAGTCGATTAAGAGTTGTATAAATGTGTATTAAACAGTCATATAAGAGTTGTATAAACTTTCAATAGAACAGTTATACAACCAAACAGTTGTATAAAAATAGGCCTTTTTCAGTTGTATAAGGATCATTTAATTGTTTTGTAGACCGTTATAAGAATTTTAGTATCCTATAAGATATATCTTGTAGCTGTTTATACAAACCTTATAGAATTTAAATTGCTACTTGGGCTGGTCTACCTTGTTCGGTAAATTCTTAGTTGGAGATGATCTTGTGTTAAACTCAATTTAAAAGCTACTGGAATTGAAGTAAATAACGTGGGGAATTGTAGAAAAATTTGATTTGAGTGTCTGGTGGGGCACAACTCAATCGAAATAACGAATGCTGCATCTTATCTAGCTAGCTCCCGATTTGCACAGTTCTCCTCTTTTGCAATCCTTTGTGATTTCGAAAAACAGTTCCGGTAATAGCCAGTCTAAGCCTATTAGCCTTCAACAGACAACGTGTTATATCGGAGCTAGTACTATAGTGCCACCAACATCCAGCTAATGCCTCGGTAGATAACAATATTATCCTGAGGTGGGTTGAGGGGCACGACAGGAGTAAAGGTAATCGCATTGCCGATTCTTTGGCCAGGGAAGCGGCTGGACTGAAAATTTAGTTCCCAGTGACACCTACGGCCTAACTAGCCAAACGTTACACCCATGCTGAATCCCTTAAGAGATGGAATGGAATCGAAGGATGCAGTCTTGCTAGGGAAGCTGACGCCGAAGAAATATTTGACGATGACCTACGTTTAACAGTAGGATTTCTGACTGGCCACTGTCAACTAAGGAAACACCTCCATACTATGGGGCTAGTGGACACACCTGTATGCAGGATGTGTGAGCAGGAAGATGAAACTGTCAGGCATGTCTTATGCGAGTGTCCGGAGTTATCTTCGATAAGAGAGTGTATGTTCGGTAAGTCTTGGCCTACACCTGCCAATATGAAGGAGATGTCTCCCAGTCCTGTCCCTGTCCACCTTCCTGAGAAGGACAGGATGGACGATGACCTAAGAGGACAACTCCTCGGGAGGATGTACAATGGGTCACATGAGGCCTAAGTGCTGTGAGCCTACACTCACCCTCCCTACTCTACAGATACAGATACAGACAGTCTAAGATGAGTAATTAATGGATCGTTATAGGGGGTGTCCGGATAAAAGGAAACAGAGTCATTTTCAGGAACTGCGTTAATGATTTAATGAACGCAGAAAGCCGTTGATTTTTGATTAAAGGGGACACGCTCGCGGGGGTAATCATCACCTCACCTCATCCTTCTAAAGCCCTTCCAATTATTTTTGCAGCAGTCTTTAAATTTTGAAATTTGGACTATTATTTTCTAATAAGTTACATTCCAAATTTTGTCTAATCGTTCACTTTCTTCTAAGTTAAATTGAATGCTTGAACAGATGACCAATAATGGAGATTTTGTTGAGAACGTCATCGAACATTATTCGATATTCGATTGCACTTCTCCGACGTAAATCTTCTAAGGAGACTGATTGTGCTTTGTAGATTTTCCTTCGAGATAACTTTGCAAAAAAATCAGAGGGCGACAAATCAAGTGACAGTGGGGGCTTTTACAAGCCGTGGAAAATGCAGCTCTAAATAGTGACGAGCAATCAAAGCAGAATGCGTAGGAGCTCCGTCCTGTTGGAGCATTAAATGATCTTCACTATACTGCTGGTCATTTTCTATAATATCGGTCAAGGTAGGCTCAATAGCATCTTCTTGTAGCTGCAAATACATGTCGCCAGTCAAATTATCAGGTAAAAATATGGGCCACCGAAAATGCCAGCACATACATTAAATTTTTCCATTCGTCTCCTGGAAAATTGTTGAGTATGAATCAGACTAGTAGCGACGATTATGACGTTTATAAAAAAGCTGCACTCATGGGAGAAATAAATTGAATAAAAACTGGACTGTGGATTGTTCGCTTTTTGCTCACTCATTAATTCATGAAATTGCAAATGGCTGTCATATTTATCCTCATGAAGTTCCAGCAATAAATCCATTTTTTACGGATGGAAGTCTTCTGAATAGTTAGAATGCTAGTTCGATAGATCCCAGACATAGATGCTAACTGCCTTGTACTCAACGTGTGTTCTACACGAACATAGCCCAAAACTTCAACTTCACTAGCTTCATTAACTTAGGCAGTCTATTTTCTTGTTGTTTATCAGCTACACTTCCATTCTCTTGAATTTCACTCAACAACTCTACAATATACTTTCCACTGACCTGTTTGTTCCGATATTTTTCATTAATTAACTGAGCCGATACATATACACACTTATTTTTCATGAAATAAAGCGAAGTAATATTTACCCTATCCGCAATGGAGTAGACCATAGGTATTTAATTTCCAAAAACACAGTTAAACAAATCTTCGCTTCGATATACGAATCCACTAATTTCACGGTTCTCTGTGTGTTCGTATTTGTTTTCCACAAAATTACAAAAACAATGTAGACCAAGAAAATGGACGACATAATAGAGAGTAATTGGAACTTTTGTAAGGTCAAGTAGTAATAGTGCTCTCCTTATAGTGACATATACGCATGCGCATTTTATGTTTTGAATAAGGGAAACATTATTAAGGTTAGTGCTTGTCCTTATTTGTGAGCGATTACTGCAGTGAACTATCCCGACTTTATTTCATGTTTCATATTTATATGTCCCAAGTAGCAATTTAAATTCTATAAGGTTTGTATGAACAGCTACAAGATATATCTTATAGGGTACTAAAATTCTTATAACGGTCTAAAAAACAATTGAATGATCCTTATACAACTAAAAAGGGCCCATTTTTATACAACTGTTGGGTTGTATAACAGTTCTATTGAAAGTTTATTCAACTCTTATATGACTGTTCAATACACATTTAAACGACTCTTAATCGACCGTTTTATAATCGTTTATACAGCTACTATAAAATGATTGAGAAGTGTATCATGTAGTCACATCTATAAAATGGGATTGAAGCGGCACTATGCAATATATTTTTCATAATGCTGTTATTTCAAGCACAATGGAAACATTTTGTCATATAGCAATTTATAAAAGCATTCCATTTTTTAGTGAAGAATATCAGAATATTCAATTTCAACGTGCATCATACATTTCATATCTAGAAATGGAGACTTATCAAAACGACTTGGGCCGCTTGGGCGGACATCGATAGTAAAAATTATAATTTCATTTTAATGGTTTAATAGCACAAATTTTGATGCGCCGCAAATTTTACTGATAGATTATAGGTATATATTTGGCAAGAAAATGAAGCGGTTCAATTCTGGTTAAGTTTCAAGTAGATACTTAAAAAAAAAAAAAAAGAATATCCTAAAATACTTTGATTTCATGATTTTAATAGTTTAGCACATCATATGGATGTTTTTTCACAATAGTTTTTCAATATAGTTTCCTGTTTCCAACTCAATTGCTCATAATGACGGCTATGGTCGTTACAAGAATTGCTTATTTAAACATGGCGATTTATAATACAACAATTTTATCCCAAAGAAATGCATTGAACAATATTTCATTGTAAAATGGAACGGTATACTATAACTGTTTTATAACGAAGAATATTTAGGCACTATACAACTAAAAGTGTTTTATAATGCAACGCAATTCAATGATATACAATATTTATCATACAACATTATACAGCTTCAATAAGACAAACTTAAGTAACTATTTTATAATGTTGTAACTGTTAGTTAAATAGTATAGTATATAACTCTTATACAATAGGTATAAAAGTCTTATAAAATGATTTTTTTGATATTGTATAAACTTGCTTATAAGGTAATATATCATTCTAAAAGAAATGATCGTATAATGCTTCATAACATATATTGTAAAAGTCACTATAGAATCATTTAATACAACAATTTTCTTTAAAAAACAAAATTATCGCAACAGAAGGCTTAATGAAAACAATCAGTCCTTAAAACAACGCTATTCGACTGTTATACAACAATTCAGTCCACTTAGAATTTCATTTTGCTAGTTGGGGTCACAATGTGAAGGTGATCTGTGTCATCTGTGACACCTACCTTAATATAATGTCATTTTAGAGTTTCATGTTTCAATAACTCCAAATTTGAAGTCTGTTTTAAGGTCGAGCACTATTTATTTAATGTCATCACAATTACTGCAAGGCCGTAAATTCGTGTTTCCAATAACTCTCTTTTATATGTCATTTTAGCCTCAAAAATTAAAAAAATTCCAATGATAAAAACCAAACAAGTATAAAATTTTAATTTCAGAATGTAATTCATTGAAACTCCGCTAGTGGGTGAAAGTAGCGGAGTGAAATTACCGGAAAAAAGTGCCCAACAACAAAGATGTCCAATAGCCTATATGCGGTCCTTTGAATTTTTTGGAATATTTCCACTCTTTTAATACAAAGAAACGTCTTTCAAAGTAAAATTTCTGTATTTTTTGTTTAGTATTGAGCTTTTTTTATCTATTTCTCAAATGAATATCACCTGGTAACTTCATTTATATCAGTTGGATGCTGTATTTTCTTCCACTATGAATACGAATTTGAGAGATTCACAAGAATACAGACATGAAGAACGGTGCCGAAGGAAACGGTAACAGCTATTAGTTAAGGGATGATGTAGTTTGGCATAATCTGATTGGTGAGGACAGATTCGATTATGATAATACCATCGTAGTCTGCATTCCTCCGGGACCATCCTAAATTTTACTTCTTGTAGACGATATTGTTTCGGTTCACTGGATACACGTATAAACGACAACTGACTATAGTCAATCAAATGCGGTGTTGATAGATTTCTTGTGAAATATCTATATTAAGTCCTAGATAAAATTATACTGATATTAGATATTTATATTTGAAAAGTTTGATTTCAATTAAGATCAGACGTGATGCATCGAAAGAATTGAAGAAGGCCTCTAGGATTGACTCAATAACAGAGGAAATTTTGGAACAACTTACAAAAATAAATCTATGGTAGGTAGAACTTACTTTATATCCCAAGTAACCTAAACAAATTAGGGCGTTGGAAAGTTTTAAAGAAAGGATGAGATACAGACTGAGTGGAGAGGCGATCAGAGAAAAAAACTACTTGCCGGCTTCATAGCAGCTCTGGGACATGATGCCACAGGATGGTATGGCGGGAAAGTATAACTTTCCAAAGAATTCGATACGGAATTAATGAGAAAGAATGAGATGCGAGCACCATTACCAGACTTTGGAAGAATTTCCTTCAATGGTATACAGGCGGCTCAAAAGCAATAGGTGGGAGTGGGATTCCTAATAAAATCCGTAAGATGAATGAGACAGACGTATGCATTTTTGACGGGAGAAAAGGAGGAGGAGGATATGTATTTAGTTTTAAGCGATTCTAAAAAGTCGTTAACCAGCGAAGTTTTTATTTGAATGTCAGTTCTGTCCCTTTGACAATTTAAGCGAATAATATGAATAATAAGAAGCAATTTTCCGGTATTTTTCATCCTCAAGCAAAAATAATGGTACTTAATCCGATAGAATATTTCGAGAATGAATGAAAATGTGGAAGTCAACCAGTGTGCAGGAAACATCAAACATCATTATTTTCTTCAGGTATATTTGTAATATCACATTTTGGTAACCACTGTGTCTTCTGATTTGATACATATGGCTAGTGACCCTTGAACCCGCACGATAAAAGCGCTTTTGACTATACCCATCTTTCAAACGGAAATTCAGGCCATAGGAAACACTAATGTCCAAAGTGACGTTTTGCGAATGTCAAATCCCTGTTTTAGATGCGTTTTTAGTGACGGAAGTAGAGAATAGTTATTTATGCACGATCACATCAGTCAAAAAGGGGACTTTACCCACGATTACAAACAAAATTTTTCCTACCTCCTCAAGTTCTTAATAAAATAAAAAGCTGCTGATAATTTGTGGGACACTGAATCATACCTCAGCAAAAATAATTTACTTGTCTTAGAAGGATCATGAAAATGATAATATAAAATAAAACGTTATATTTGTTTGCAATAATTTAACTTTTTCTCACTAGTAATAGTTCTTCATGCACGGCAGTGATTTTATTGAAGTGAGGAGCACTTTTTGGGTGAACAAACATCGTCACGCTTTTATGCAACACACAATACTTTTAGTTATGCAACACAATTAACAATGAAGCGTATAGAGTGTTGGATATGTCATCGTCATTTGTAAAAAATACCATTTACGATGGGCTGACGATGAAAAGGGATTCAGTTATTGGTGTTTTCACTTTTGTCTCATGACTGGACACTACGTTTTTTTCACAATTTAGCAAGAATATGATCTAGTTAGTCTGATTAACTGATGCGTATTTTTTCAAACAAAAAAAAATTCAATGGATGATATATACATCCCAAGTAGCAATTTAAATTCTATAAGGTTTGTATAAGCCGCTACAAGATATTATGTCTTATAGGATACTTAAATTCTTATAAAACAATTATATGATCCTTATACAACTGAAATGGGCCCATTTTTATACAACTGTTTGGTTGTATAACATTTCTATTATAAGTTCGTACAACTCTTATATGACTGTTCTATAATCATTTATACAGCTACTATAAAATGATTTAATAGTGTGTCATGTAGTCACATCTATAAAATGGGATTGAAGCGGCACTATGAAGGTCTTACAAAATGGTTGTATAATGCAATATATTTGCTGTTATTTCGAGCACAATGGAAACATTTTGTCATCTAGCAGTTTATAAGAGCATTTCATTTTTTAGTGAAGAATATCAGAACCAAATTATATTTCAACTTGAACGTGTATCATACATTTCATTTGTAGAAATGGAGACTTATCAAAACGACTTGGGCCGCTTGGGCGGACATCGATAGTAAAAATTATAATTTCATTTGGATGGTTTAATAGCACAAACTTTGATGCGCCGCAAATTTTACTGATAGATTATAGGTATATATTTGGCAAGAAAATGAAGCGCTTTAATTCTGGTTACGTTGAAGTAGATATTTAAAAATAATAATAAAGTAGAATATCCTAAAAACCTTTTTTTTTTCATGACTTCAATAGTTTATCACTTCATATGAATATTCTTTCACAATATTATTATCCTCTAAATAATGATCAAATCACATTTTTCAATATAGTTCCATGTTTCCAACTCAATTGCTGATAATGGCGGCGATAGCGGTACAAGAATTGCTTATTTAAACATGGTAATTTATAAAACTACAATTTTATCCAAAAGAAATGCCCTAAACAATATTTTATTGTAAAATGGAACGGTATACGATAACTGTTTTATAACGAAGAATATTTAGGCACTATACAACTAAAAATTGTTTTATAATGCAACGCAATTAAATGCTATACAATATTTATTATACAACATTATACAGCTTCAATAAGACAATCTTAAGTAGGTAACTATTTTATAATGTTGTGTCTGTTAGTTATATAGTATATTATAGAACTTTTATACAATAGGTATAAAAACTTATAAAATGATATTTTTGATATTGTATAAACTGGCCTATAAGGTATTATATCATTTTAAAAGAAATGATCGTATAATGCGTTATAGCATATTATATTGTAAAAGTCATTTAATACAACAATTTTCTTAAAAAAACAAGATTATCGCAACAGAAGGCTTAATAGAAATAAAAAGTCCTTAAAACAACGCTATTCGTCTATTATACAACAATTCAGTCCTCTTAGAATTCCATTTTGCGAGTTGGGCTAGTATGATTAATTTCTTGAGTGACGTTGGGTTTGGCAACTCTGTATGATAAGATGTCGCAAACTGTCTCCAGTTTCACTTATTAAGTTCGTATTCGTCAAAGGATGCAGACACGTTAGATCTTCCGGTGAATTTATAACAGGATAACATGTAGTTAGGCGGATACTGATAATTAAGTTAAAATCGACTCAAACCATAGACAACTATGTCTATGATTTACCTTCAATATTGGGGAGAGAATAATAGGATTACACAGTGAAATTCATAAAACGAAGAAAAATATAATTATGATGTAATTGATGATATGGAATACGTTGCTGGTGAATAATCATTTTATTGTTTTAGGTTGAATGGTTTTAGGTATTGCTGCGCTGTAGCAATACCCCTTATATTTCCAGGAAGTGAGGTTAGATGGACAATAATAATTTACAGACACATGTATATTTCTGAATGCACCAAACGGACCTATACGAAGCGTGGCAGAATAGTAGATATAGAAACTCACAGTATTCTGGGAACTACTTCTGACATAATGCCTCTAACAGTAAACTCCGATCTTCCTTGTGGTGTACTAATTTGAAATAAAGATCACTCATTGGGTCGTCCGTGAAGAGGAACTACTGGGAGCAGACATTGGTACACAGATGGCTCAAAAACATCCTTGGGTGCAAGTACATACGGTCGCAGACCATGAGCAAAAATATCAACTTCCCCAGGATCCTACGAATAAGGAGGCTGCGCATCAGGCTTTCTGAGTTAACGCATGGTTTCCTGATGATATCCAGTAACCGAATCTATTGTCAAAGCTGTCAATACAATAAAACATTTTAACTAAATGTTACCTATTCTCAGCAAACACCTCTCATCAAGCCAACGATATACGCTTAATATTTGTATCTGTAGAGTAGGGAGGGTGAGCTTAGGCCCACAGCACTTGGGCCACATGTGACCCATTGTACATCATTCCGAGGAGTTGTCCTTCTAGGTCATCGTCCACTCTGAAAGGCGGACAGGTCACTGAGATACATATCCTTCATATCGGCAGGCTTGAGCCAAGACTCACCGAACATACACTTTCTTTTTGACAATAACTCCTGACAGTTTCATCTTCCTTTTCACCCATCCTGTATAGAGGTCTGTCCTCTAGCCCCATAGTATGGAGGAAACAGTTGACAGAAACCCTACTGTTACACGTAAGTCTCTTCCAGTCATCTCCAAGTATTTCTTCGGCACTAGCTTCCCAGAGTCGCCTAGGGTCATCCTGGCATAACTGCAACCGCTTTATTTGTATTTTGTGAGATTATTCATTAAACACAAACCTTGTTTCAATAATCTAGAGCAAATTAGCACTTCACTGAAATTCCTGGAATATTTGCACCTTTGTAGTAAAATTCAACCAATCCATTATTCATGACCTTATTGTATTTTACATAGCAATGTACAAGTAGCCATAGTAGCCGAGAACGTTAATTTTCATAAAAAAATGTATGTGTGGTGAGAATGGATAAAATCAGCACTTGAAACAATAGAATGCTTTATCTATCAGTCGAGAGGCATAAAAGCACTTGGCTATCACCGTGTAATGTCGATATTAGTATAAAACTATTAAAAAACACTCTCATTAAAGGGAACACTGAACAAAGTGTCTCTGGTCTAGATTTCTATCAATTCTTTGCACTCGTGCATGTCATTGCAAAACTTCACGTTGAAATGTGTACTCTTTCCCAACTGGATATTTCCGGATATATTCACTGTCAAGTGTCGTTAGTTTATGATTTTTGTCAATTTTCATCGTACGTTATATTCATACAATTCCTACATCGATCCTTTCCAGGCCATTGAGAGAATTTAGCAGCTGCAAGCTCTAGATCGACCCTATCAATTAAAACGGCAACTGGCGATAAATAGACTGCCTCCCGAAACAATTCCTACATTGCAAATAACTCAATGGCAATCGCTAGTGAGCAAGCATAGCCTCTAAGCTTTACACGAAATACGTACATAACAGTTCCGAATTCAAAGAGAAATGGAAATAACTGTGTAAATGTCGTCATTAACTAACATAATTTGCCTATTATCTCTTCTATTATCCGTTTCAACAACGTTTGTACGTGACACGCAGCCTCTTCTCTTCCTTCAATTACGGTTAAAGTTTTGTGAAAATTGAGAGAACCCTTATTCTACTGGAGGCTTAAGATAAACAGGGTGAAACACTGACATAGGCTGGCTGGCTGGAAAATATATAAAAATATTAAAAATAGAGTAAAGTATAGATGATTTGATAAATGGAGCAATTTTTTCAATTTTCCTAACTAAATTTTGCTTATGTTATTCGAACTTCGATGTTATTTAACATCAGCATGAGTGAAGCCACAGCCACACATTTCTAAGCGATGCTTCATCTCAATTTTTTTCTAAGTAAATTCGCACAATAATATTTCCTACATTTATATTATTTTTTCTATGACTGTTGAAAAATGGACCCTTTTTATGTAACATTTTTGTTGAGTAACTGGATGCATTACACAAAACAAGCCACGCCCCGTGTGTAATGGATTCATTACACACGAATATGGCCAGTCACCGTCAAAGAATGCTATTGGTGGTCAATCAGCGTCGCAGTGCAATGTTTGGATCAGACTCGCCATGAAATGTCATAATTTGACTTTTATAGTACCAATACCTACCTACCGGAGGTGATTTAGAGCGGACTTTTTGTTAGAATGATGGATTCATAAAGTGAAAACGAATTCAATTGCACTCCACCAGAAGTTCTACAAGCTGCCAGTTTAAGTACAATTAGCCTTTTGTCCGAAAAATCTAAAAAAAGGTATGAAATGGTTTACCAGATATTCATGGATTGGCGAAAAGCGAAACATGTAAATTCGTTTTCGGAGAACGTACTGCTAGCCTATTTTGGCGAATTAGCAGTTAAATATTAAGCTTCCTCCTTGTGGTCACAGTATTCCATACTTAGAAGCACAATTTCAATAAAAAATGATGTGAATATTGAAAAATATCCTAAATTACGAGCATTTCTGAAAAGGAAATCCGATGGATATATTACCAAAAAAAGCGAAGATATTTACTGCTGATCAAATCAACCAGTTCATCACTACAATTAGATGTCTCTGTGGCTTAGCTGTTAAAGCGCCTGGATAGCGAGGGAGAGATCGCGGGATCGAATTCCACCGCTGTATTAGGTTGTTTTTTATTTGTTATAACAAATTGTTACAAATTTATTATAGATATTTTTTCGGAACCCTTCGTGCGCGAGTCCGACTCGCACTTGCCTGGTTATTTTTCTTTTTTTTCCAAGAATTGATTAAAACGGCACGGATGATGGAAATCATCATCGGTTGCAGAAGGATATATTGACGATTCCCTGAAAAACAAGATGGATACGGCACAAAAAATTGTGGACTGAATTGGATGTTCATCTTCAAATCCGAGGTCTGAAAACATCGAAAATAATACCTCCACTACTTCAAAAAATAATAACTTAAATCTCGAATCTTCCTCTACTCCCTGTATAAATATATCCAATTGCGCAAATTTTACACTCAATATTGTAAACAATAAATGAGTTCTCATTATAGCTTTCAAAATAGAATTGTTTGACATAAACCATTGAGTTTCTTCAATAAAATATTCTCTAAATATCTCGTTCGTTTGAATGGTGAACACTCAGTCATAGAAAAAGTATAGTATTCCACTTTCGTGTAATGGCTATTACTCACTCGAATGATTACGCCGTTCGCCTGCGGCTCACGTCGCAAACTTCATTCTCATGAGTAATAGCCATCATTACACGCTCGTTGAATAATATACTATTACAGTCAATGTAGTTCACCTACTACCAATATGTAATATCAAACATCACGACATTGATATGAGTTTTGTAATTTGATACTTTACCGCACTAAAGCAGTGAAGTAAATTTAATTGAAATGAGCGTGTCAAAGTTGACAGTTTGCAGAATGCACCAGTCTTCGAATCGCTTTTATATTCTTTTTCGTATCTATTACGGGATTTAGCGGGTACTAGGGTTTGTATTGCGCTATTTGCAGCAAGCTCTGGATCAGAATCCACACTTCCATAGTCGGAACTCATGTCGATTTAATTATACCAAACTGAAGTGAACACGTCAAAATTGACAGTTAGCAAAATAAATCAACAATGAGCGCAACGCTTGCTTGTTACATGATTCTAATATCATTTATTTCAGGAATATTGACTAATGTTGAGTTAATTTAATAATTGACATTATTGGTAGTAGGTAAAATATTGTACTATATTCGCATCGTAAATTCATATTACGATATTCAATTTCCCATCTCATTTCGTAATATGAATATTTACGACACTTATATCGTAAATATTTATTACGCTCTGATGAATAACCCGCTGTGCTGACGAAACTCTTTGTTTCTAACCAACATTTAAATCGATGCTCTTATTCCAAAACAAGGATAGCAATACACACAACAAAGGTCGCTGATTCCAACAACAGTGCCGTGCTGTGTGAGGAAGGAAGTTTTACTGTAGAAGTGTTCAGAACTTGCTTCTCACCTGTAAAACGATGACTTGTTACCACGCAATGATTCACAGATTTATAAATATAGTTGAACGGATAAATAGGTATTTTCCATTGATTTAAATTAAAATCTTTCCAGAATATGTACCACAGATGAACGAAACAGCCATAAATAATTTAGTCAAAATCCAAACAAACATCTGTCAACAAAACTAAATATTCAATGTGAAATGCTGAGTTACAGAAATCTTCTGATTGAAGTAATAAAGGAAATATTATATTGAGGAAACACAAAAATTTGAATTAATTGGATGATTACTAGTTTTAAATAATATCTGTGGATTCTTAATAAAAAGAAGTGACTTTTCAGTACTGGCAACACTTTCCTCTTCGGTGATTATATTGTTAGTTTCCGCTATGTTTCTGATGTCACCTGTCAAAATTGTACATAAATCTGACAAAAATATTAGTTTTGATACTCATTTGAAGAAAACTATTTCCGTTGTTCGGTAAATATGGAGAAAAAAGAATTTCGAGTATCAATTAAACATTATATTGTATGTAGAAAAACAGTTAAAGCAACCGAGGAAAAGTTGTGTGGATAGTGGATATTATCCTGAATATGCTCTGTCCTATGGAATGATTTGTTAGTGGTTATCTTCTTTTAAAAGTGGCCAAATGAACACGGATAATGCAAAACGTCCAGGACTACTATTCCAGAAATGGTGCCCTAGTACTTAGCGACCGTACTTAGTCAATGAAATAAATATTTCAACCGCAATATTTTGCATGAAAGGGTGGATGACGCGATTGCTTAATGCTGATCAAATTATCGCTAGCTCGAACGTAACCCAAGAGAATTTTTCCGTCGACATGTCACAGAAGATGAGGCTTGGTGACATCATTATACCCTATTAACAAAATAATGAATTCCATCCGAGAAACGTGCACCCAAGAAAGTAAAAACCGTTTTTTCGGCCAATAACGTCAGTGTTTTGGGGATTTCAAAGGTGTAATCTTTATTGATTATTTATAAAAAGCGAAAACGATAGCTAGCCAAGATTATATTATATATATATAGATAGTCCAAACATTCCGTTTCGGAATAGGGCCTGCTTTATGTCAACTTGAAGCTCTTAGATTCTATGTTTGCGGTGAATCACTCCGCATTGATTAGCATACTGGATATAAAATGTGTTGTTCCGTCAAAATAAGTTGAGTCTCTTCGCGCTATCAATTGTTTTGTTCCACAACACTTTGTCCTTAATAGTCTTCCTCTGGTCATTGAGGTTTAGTCTTTTCACATCTTCGTATACCTGCTCTAGCCATCTGAGTTTTTGTCTTCCTCTTGGACGGTCCAGTCCCGGGGTCCAGTTTGTAACTTTATATAATACGTTTTCTGGGTCTCTTCTTTGGATGTGCCCGTACCATCTGAGCTGCTGTGATTTTATAAATGTGATTATATCTTCTCCGTTATTATCCTAATAATTTTTCTTTCGTAACGTCTTAGCTGCTCCTCGTTCCTTTTGGTAAGGCACATGATTTCTGCCCCATAGGTTACTACTGGTCCAATAGATGCTTTGTAGAGGTTTATTTTCGTTTTTCTGCTGAGATGTTTATCCTTCAAGATTTGTTAGTATTTTGAAAAAGCTCTGTGTCCTGCTTGTATTCTTTGCGTTACTTCAATACTTCTATCAGTTTTGTTGTTAATATTGATCCCCAGGTATTTAAAATTATCTATTTTTTGATAAGTTTTGTCTACTATCGTGATTTTGTTTAAATTGCAGTTTCAATTTCTGGAGCTTAGTAAGTATTCGGTTTTATCTTGATTACGAGCTTCATTTTTTAGCTTTAGTGTTTTTTCTTCCAGGGCTTTTTTAGTCCTTGCGATTAGCGCTATATCATCCGCGTAGGCTATCAGTTGTTCCAAGCTTTGTGCTATAGTCTTCTGGGTTCCTAAGGCATTGATTGCGCCTTCCAGAGCAATATTGAATAGAGTTGTTTAAAGAGCGTCACCTTGTCTAACTCCCTTTTGTATATTTATTTTATTTGTAATATTGCTAGGTGTTGACACTCTTGCACGCGAATTCTCCATGGTCATTAAATACAGTTGAATTAGTTTCGAGGGTATTTTCATTTTATTCATTTCGCATACTAATTGCCCTCTACTTATGCTGTCGAACGCCTGTTTGAAGTCAATAAATAGTATATGAAGGTCAATATCATATTCGTAGCATTTTTCTGCAGTCAAAGTAAGAATGTGTGCTGCGTCAATCGTCGATCCACCCTTTCTAAGCCCTTGCTGATACTGTCCAATTGCTGACTCAGTATATTTTCCTAGTCGCTGTCGAATGATCGATGTGAGTATTTCATATGAGGTATTTAACAACATTATTTCCCTATAATTACTGCAAATTGAAGTGTCACTTTTTTTAAATATGGATACCAGAAGCCCTTCTTCCCATTCTTCCGGCATTTTTCTTCTTGCCATATTCTACTTACTAGAAAATGAATTTCCTCTACCAAGGAATCACCTCCACATTGAATAAGTTCATCAGGGATTTCGTCTGGACCTGCGGCTTTTCTTGTTTTTAGTCTTTTTGTCTTTTTGTCTTTTGTCTTCCAGTAACGGTATGCCAATTTCTTCTTCCTCTTCTACTATCACTTCGACCTCTTCTATAGCCTCTTCTTTGTAGAGTGTTCTAAAGTAAGGTAAAGAAGATTAAGTTGGAAAATAAAACATTCTAAAGTAATTTTTCTATTGAAAAGTCACTCTTCCGTCAAACCACCCGCGTAAATAAACATTGATATTACTTATGTTGGCATCAGATGATACGTCTGTTAAGTGTTCTATTATGCTCATTGCTCGGAGATTTTCTCAGTGTATGTAATTCTAAGAATAGACAATATAAACATTTTTTTACAATTGGAGATCTCATCAATTATGTGATTCGTACTATGGAGAGTTAATAAATACTGAAGAGGCAAGAAATGCTAGAATATTATTCATTATTCTCATCCAACTTTTCCATAATGAAATAATATTCATGTGAATAACATTATAAGCGAATGTTTAGTTCCACTCTGTAGGTGTGAGCCAACCTTTTAGGCAGTTAAACGAAACATTTGAGACACTCCCAGAACGTAATGAAGCTGTATATTTCTTTATTAGACCTGTAATGTCGGTCTTTATGGACCCTATCATGGAAAATTCTCATATTGTGTCTGTTTTATTGTTTCCTTCACGGAATAGAGGGGTTGTACATCGGTGAAAATTAGCCTTCTCTCTTATTACCCCTTTTTATTCTCTCCGGGTAGAATTGGTGGCGGTGCTGTGTTACAAAAGATCCATTTCGAGACTGAATGATGCGGATACGGGAAAGGCAGTTTCGGATTTTTATTTCGTGACAAGAAATGTTATCGCTCAAATTGTATGCTTACAATACTGGAAATAGCATAAGTGAAGTTAAAGGAAAAATTTAAGAGTTTATTTTTGTTTGAAAATAATTTTTTCTTCAAGCATATAATAATAATGTTATTTCTGGCAACACAGACTGTGAGAATGAGTTCATATTATTGTACTCGTACTAGTATGATAATTGTAACGTGAGCGCTATTGAAAAACCCTTCCAGGAGAATGCCAGCATGCAACTTTTCTTAAGAGTGGTTCGACTCTATGTGCCGCACTAGGTATGTCAGTGGACTGTCAAACTATAAAAAGCTTTAAAATGCCGTTATCTTTCTAATATCGACGAGCAAATAACATGGATTTGAGTTAAAAGGAAGAGCTTAAGTAAGAAAAGTTAGGTTAGGTTAGGTTTGTGGTGAGTGGGTCTATAAGGCCCTCCACTGCGACTCACAAGAGTCTATTGTGGCTCACACCTATTCAGATTTCACCAAACAAATTCAGCTTCTTAACAAAGCCGATTATTCTATTTGGTGAATGATATTTCAGGTCCGAGGGCGAGAGAGAGACCCTGCCAAACATCAGATACCTGATTCGAGCCGCGGCGGGGCAGGCACAAATTATATGCTCTGCTGTTTCATCATCTTCCAAACAAAGACGGCAAGTCGGATTTTCCGACAGTCCAAGTTTTATCATATGATGATTCAGATGACAGTGGCCTGTTAAAAGGCCTGTTAGACAACGACAAAGTAAGAAAAGTAGAAACACCTTATAAAAATTAAGTGCTGGAGAGTGGTTCAAATAAAACATGTACTTCGAGATTCTAAATTTCAATTTACCTCCTCCTGGAAGGCTGGACTGGCTTGAAGGGTGGCTTTGAAAAAACATCTCAGGGATCTTAAGGTGTGTCCTAGGACAGGATGTCGTCGAAAAATATCCTCCGTCACCGAGTGAAGACTTTCAATTGCTTTAACTTCTACCTTCCCGTTCAAAGTGGTTATTGAACGAACTGCCACTGCTTTGAACAATAATTCCTGTGTTTATCCCTATCCTGTGAATGGGCTTGCTCGTTGGATTGTTACATGATAAATTTGGAATAATTCATTTTTCCATGATCATAATAATGTATAATTGTTATAATACTTATTATTCTAACAAACTAACTGTAGTTACGCCGCCATCATGTTACTTTTACTTAGCAAACGCATATTTCTATTCTTTGCGGTTAAGCGGATTAAGAAAATCTCCAGAACTATCGATGCGAATTTCCAGATTAACCTTTGGGTTGTCCTACAATTGAAAGTTCCACCATTTATCACCCAAGCTTTCAAATATACCGACTGTACCTACTATTGAACAGAAACAGTCCATTCTTTTGCCTTTTAGCTGAAGTATATTATTTCCGACAAATGAATTGTTAAATACAATTTTTAAAATAAAAATACATTGACTCTTCCAGTTTTATTCCGGGTGATATCAAAAGTTTAGTGTGTAGCACAGGATAAATTACGATTTCAGACTTATGCCAACCCTCGCCCTCGTCTAAAATCGTCTTATCTCTTCGCCACACAATATACCATTGTGTATATGTATTTTTGTGGGTCTGCGATATAATCTGGACATAAAATGATTTTTGGGAGGATAATACCTCAATTCCATTAAATCAAAGAGAAAATCTATTACAAGGTGGAAATACATAGCGATTATATCCAAAAAATAAACTGATATTTTAAATGAAAAAATGAGATATTGGCAGCATTGTATCAAAACTTTCAACTAGGCTCAATGATAACTGATGTTTAGACTGATGTAATTGTTTGATACAAATACAATCATCTGCAACAGCCTGAACATTAGTTATCATTGAACCTTTTTTAGGTGTTTGATACCACCAGCCTATTGTTTTAAAAAAAGGATTGTTAAATTGTCAAAACGGCGATATGTATTACTATTGAGGAAAACTCCAAGTATATTTCAAGCGGAAATTCATGCAATAGGAAAGTGTGCCCAGCTCAATATTGACAAAGGATATAGAAGGCAGAAGGTTATTATAATGTTGGATAGTCAAGCAGCCGTTAAAGCACTGAGTTTTTTGTAATTATATCCAAAATGGCATGGGAGTCCCAATGAACTAGGCGGGAAAAATATTGTCACCTTACTATGGATTCCAGCACATTCTGGAATAGAGGGAAGTGACATAGCAGCTGAGCTAGCAAAGTGGGAGACTAAAACAACATTTTGGAGCTGGAACTAGGTTTCCCAACTTCTTGTACGAGAAATGCTGCAGTATATTAAGGTCGTAGAAATAAAATAGACAGTAGGTACTTTACAAATGGAAAAATTATTTTTTTTTTCGTTATATAATAGTTATTTGTTCAACTAGGTAGAGAAGTAACAGATTTACTGCCGATTAGACGTTGAATTGGAAACATAATAATATCTATCGAAAGATAATGAATATAATGTTGAATATCCATTGAATTGAGAAAGAAAAGAAATATTTCTCCTCCTATTGACAGCAAATATTAATTTGGCAGACAGATATCAATCAGCAGTATCACTTTTTCTGTCTGGCAGAAAAGTAAGGACTTCCCTGCCTCGGCAGTCAATTGGTTATTCTCAATGGGAATAAAACATTCGACATTTTTCGACAAAAAAAAACACTTATTAAAAGTTATTACATAATACTCCTCACAAGAATTGAAAAAAACATTTTTTTTTGTTTTTATTATTATTGATGGTAAAATTACTACAATTTTGAATAAATAGGCGACCTTTTCTTTCCTCAGATACCGTTCTTTTTACATTTACCAGTTTGATTCACCTTATAAGTAGTTCCTACATCTGTCAAAACTTTTCCACAAATACTGGTTTTACTTGCCATTGAATCATCAGCTTACCCTCCTGCTCTAGTTGAGAACTTCCACGCGCCATGTCTTTTCAACATTGTTATGTCACCTTCTGAATTTACAAGTAAAGTGTCAATATACATTTATCCTTATGAACAATCGGAGAAAAAATTATATGTTCAACTCGGCAGCAGAGTAGATTGACTGAATTTCTATGAACTATCAGCCACGGCAGTCAATTTACTCATTTACTGCCCAATAAAACAAGTAACTATTTTAGATGCCTACGCAACAAATTCCTACGGGAAGTAGGTCCAAAGAAGCAACTAGTCTCTGAAACTTTCTCCAGGATCTAAGTAAAAGAAATTGGGCACAATAAATCTTTAACTCTCCCAAGATACAAACATACTGTGCAGGAAAGTGCCACTTTTCCTTCCTTCCACGCCAACCTCAATATATCACCCCCCTTCTTGATTTAGTATTGTTAATACGGCCCTGGAATTATAAACAAAATAAACATTAATTACGTTGTACATTTTTATTAGATTTGCGTGCTAAAAAACGTGCATGTTAGGTCTGTAATTATAGTAAATTTGTGCAGGCGTTAGTGTACTCATATATGTGTTGTTTGAAGTGGTTGTTATTTTGAAGTACATGAAATACAAGAATATGTTCAAGCGAATGGGAAATAACGTTCATATAGAATTCATTTTTATTTTGATATATCCAGGATATGAGCTGGGGTTGTATCATCATTTTGCGAATAATAAAAATGTTGTAGCAGCTTGTCTATTTTTTTTTGATTCTATATTCCAGGCTGGGCTTAGACCAGAACACCATCCAAAAGTAAGAGCAAAAACAACAATTTTATTAGCGATTAACAAAAGACGGAATCTGGGAAAAGCTGGGATAGATATAGCCAATTTTGCGGTAGCCATTTTGAATTCCCAAAATTTGAAAACCAAGTTTTTCGGAAAAATTTCCTTCATATGTACTTTCATTATAATCTCGGTTTTGTTATTTTCTCATTATACTTGACTAATTATACATGAAATTTCAAATTGCTCAACAAATTAGTTGCTGAAAAAATGGGTTATTGTCTCGGTCCCCATGCTACATTGTCTGCAACTAATATTCCCGTTATATAGCCCTATTTTATGCAGGTCATATTTAGAATAACTCTTAGCTTACTGATATTCAGCACTTCTTTGGTCCGTATAACACATGTGTCACATATGAAGGGCTTACTGTATACCTGCTTTATGGAGTGTTTCTCCACTGTAGTCTATGTTGGCTTCGTAGCCATTTTTGTATTAGTCCTCGGACCACCTTCTATGTAGTCAGAAGAACTGGTTCTGGTCCACCATTATGTCATTGCTAAATCTCTCTTTGCGAGTTCATCAGCTTGTTCAATACCAGAAATATATTCCGGCGCCCACACTTATCTCACGTGATCTGCTAGATTTAGTTCTCTCTGGCATTCCTCTACCAGTCTCGATATTACCTTGCAGCAATGTACATATTGCAGGATAACATAAATCTCCGCCTGAAATACAAAGTTATGTTTTTCCAGTGAGAAGGAACATCTTGTGTTCCTCATTCCACTATACACCTCCTGCTCCTGTTCCTCTCCCAGTTTTTGATCCGTCTGTATACCAGGTATCACCTCGGGGAGAGCTCAGTCTGCTCATATTTAGCACCGAGCAGAAGTTTAGTGGCCATATAGCCTGTTATGATTCCTATCTTGAATGTCTTAACTTTGACTATCCATCTTATTGGTACCAACCAGACCGTAGCATAGAAGGGTTCCACCTCATCCACGAGGTTCGGGCGATTAGGCCTACACCCCCATTCCTCTGATGGTACATACCTCTCACTCGTGTGAAAAGGCCGTCGCAACATCAGGTGGTGTACGGTATAGTAGTCCCTCAGAGAGTTAGTCGAGTGAGGCTCTTACGACTCTTAAAGAGCCCGAGTACCATGATAGATCACGCCCACTAGAGATACGCCATAACGCGCCGTGTTAGGTAGGACAACAGATGCTTGGGATACGACCACGTGATATCCCAATGCAATGGCCCGGACAGGAAAGGGGTATGCTACCGCTGTGGAAAACCAGGACACGACTCGAAGGAGTGCAATGAGGCACATAAGATGGGTGGTATGAGCTGTCCAAAGTTTAAGGAAGCCCTTAAAAAAGCGAGGATGAAAGATAGAGAAGGTAGTACGCACAAAGCGATTGGGAGGCAAAGGGGCACAATATCTACATACACAGAAGATGACGTTTTCCCGGTACTTAGTGATAAGCCCCCAGTGGAAGACGAAAATAGTGGAAAAGCTGAAGAACAGTCCACAGCTGGTACCTTTACCCAACGTGCGAGCCCAACCCGGGAGATAGTTGATGTGGCGAGGATGAAAGAGAGACAAGTTAGTTCGCACAACGCTATAGTAAGGCAAAGGAGCACAATATCTACGTGCACAGAAGACCCAACTGTAAATAATTTGTAAATATATGTATACTTTTAAAAAAATGAAGATTCTTCAACTAAATTTAGGCAGGTGTAGGGCTGCACATGATGTTGCTTATGAAGTCGCGGGAAGGTTAGAGGTGGATCTGATGATTGTCTCTGAGCCCAACAAAAATATAAGTCAAAGGCAAGGATGGGTCTCCGACAAGAGAAAAGATGTAGCAATACGAATAATAAACAAAAATTGTGAGATAACGCGAGTGCGCAAGAGAGATGGTTTTGTTATTTTAGAAACTAAGAAAATACAACTGATAGCATGTTATATATCTCCCAACATAAGTTTGGAGGAATATGCGAAAACAACTGATGAAATCATGACGGAGGCAGGTAGAACAGGAAACAGAAAAGTTATTATAGCAGGAGATATCAATTCAAAATCGCCGTTATGGGGATCATCTGCACCGGATGCTAGAGGACATGTATGGGCAGACTGGATGGCCACCCTTGACCTGATTGCTTTGAATGATGGAAGTCCAACTTTCGTGAGGAATAGCTCAGTGAGTCACATAGACGTAACATGCTGCTCCAGGGAGGCTAAACACTCGATAACTGGCTGGAAGGTATTAGAACAAGAAGAAGTATATACATTCCATAAATATATATACTTCGAAATACAAGGCGATATAACCACAGCTAGAAAAAACAACAATCGTGGAAAAGATACGATAGTATACGATCTAGGTAAATATAGAAGCAATCTGGCAAATGATGCTCAAGAGATTGGGGTATCAGTGGATAGGGCGGTGGAGATCATTAAGAGAAATATGAAAGTAAGCCAACTCAAAAATAGAAACCAAGCCAGGAAACTGCCCTACTGGTGGACGAGCGACATTGCAGAAGCAAAAAGTAGGTGCGTTAGACTGAGAAGGCGGATTACCGGAAGACGACGAAACGACAACATTGCAGCCCTCGAAGAGCTAAAAAGGGTGTTCGGGGAGGAAAAAAAGCACTTAAAACGCCTCATAAATGGTAAAAAAAGAGAATGTTGGAAAAAGCTGTGTAAAGAACTTGAGGAAGACATATGGGGACAGGGATATGCACTAGTGATGAAGCAAATGTCACTCACACTGCCATATAACGTCAGAAAGGAAAGAGGAGATAGCCAGACATCTATTAAAGGAAAACTGGAAAAATCTGGCGAAATCACAACCCGCCCCCGACTTTACCATGGGAGAAATCACGCTAGTCAGAGACCAAATAAAACTAGGCAAAGCCCCGGGCCCGGACGGCATTCCTCCCGAAATAGTTAAGGTGACCATTGAAACAATCCCGCAGGAAGTGAGACAGATGATGAATCAGCTACTGAGAGGTCAGACCTTTCCTAAGAGATGGAAAAGAGCAAAGCTAGTGCTAATTTGGGAATCCGGGAAACCAGAGGAGAGCCCTAGCTCATATAGACCCATTTGCTTATTAGATGTCTTAGGAAAAATATATGAAGCACTGATAAAAGGAAGACTAGAGAGAGCACTAGAGGAGAATGGGGCACTTTCAGAAAGGCAATACGGATTCCGTAAGGGGAGATCGACCATACAGGCAGTGCAGTGGGTCGTAGAAAAAGCCAGAAACTCCAGAAAGAGGTGGGTAGCCCTCGTTGCTTTGGACGTGAAAAACGCATTTAACACGGCAAATTGGCGGCTTATAATTTCCAGATTGAAGGAATATAACATACCAGACTACTTGGTTGCGGTAACCGAGAGCTATCTCTCTGATAGAGAAATACAGATTATCCCAGGAACATCAATAAAAGCCACAACAGGAGTCCCTCAAGGATCTGTTATAGGGCCGACCCTGTGGAATGCCATGTACGACGAGGTTCTGAGATTGCCGATGGGAGAAGGATGCAGCACCATAGCCTACGCAGATGACCTTGCGATATTGGTGGAGGCTGAAGATCGTCAAGACTTGGTGAATAAGGTCGACCGAGCGCTGCAAGTGGTGAACATATGGATGCATAAGAACAATTTGGAGTTAGCATACCACAAAACAGAGGCTATACTTTTAAAAGGGACGAAACAGGCAAAAGTGAGGGATAGGATAGCGTTCCATATCGGAGGGCAGAGAATCAACCCAGCAACGACGCTAAAGTATTTAGGCATTTTCTTGGACCATCAAGGTGAATTCGGGCCACACATTAAAAATGCCTGTAACAAAGCAGATGAAAGATGTGGGAAATTGAGTAGGCTGATGCCAAATATAGGAGGTCCTAGCAGCTCGAAAAGAGTGATGCTCTATGGAGTAGTTCAATCCATCCTGCTATATGGTGCCCCGGTGTGGTATGGGGGGACAAATATAGCAAGATATAAAGACATGATGGTAAGATCTCAAAGAAGAGCTTTACTGAGAGTAGCTAGTGCGTACAGAACTGTATCTGCCGAGGCTATCCAAGTGATTACTGGTGTTCCACCAATATACCCGCTAGCTTGGGAACGTAAAGAGATACATGACATGGAAGAAATTACAGAAAGTCAAAAGGAGAAGCAGAGATAAAAAACCATTGAAAAGTGGCAGGTAGAATGGGATAGGAACACTACTAAAGCACAATGGACTAAAGTACTGATCCAGTCAATCAAGAAATGGGTAAGCTGCAAACACAGACAGCTGAACTACTGGTTTTCCCAATTTCTGACAGGACATGGGTCCTTTAACTCATACCTACATAGAATAGGGAAAAGGGACAGAAATGATTGTAGTGAATGCGACACGGAGGACAATGCGAGACACTCTATTTTTGAGTGTAAAAGATTCCATTAAAAGAGAGTTTTCTTGGAGCTAGAAATTGGAGATGAACTAAAACCGGAGAATGTAATAGAAAAAATGGCGGAGAGTGAGGAAAATTATCACAAGATTATAAAACATATCTCGGATATAATTAGGATGAAAGAGGAAGGGGAAGCAGATAGCAGATAGGGACCGGAGTTTTATGGAAATATAATTATTATTGAAAGCTAAAACGCTACCGGAACGTTAAATTAAAAATATATAAAAGATTGTGGTTCGATTTCCCAGAAAATTGACAAAAAGAATAATGAATACACCACGAAGAATATACATGTTATTGTTCCCCATTTTCTAAATAAAAATAGCAACCATTTTTCATCATACTAATACTCTATTTAAGTAAATGATTTTCAATTTATGAGTTTGCTAAAAGAAGGCATTACCTTATAAATGCTTCAAATAAATTACAATCCATAGGATGCATACGAATAATGGTAATAAAGCTACTGTACTCAGATAGCAACTTGTTACGTGACTTATTTTCAAATGGGACGATTTTTATTCGCTCGGGATTTATATCCTTACACTTTTTTCGAAATTTATCAACGGTACTCGACAGTCTACTTGCACGAAGATATATTTTGTTGGTTCTAAAATGAAATCTATTCAAAGAAATACCAGCGTAGATAGAGATGTGCGACAATAAGTGAGTATCGGAAGTTCCGACAAGGGAGATTTTATTATTTTTAGACAATGACTGAAATGCCGAGAGATCGTGAAAGTAGACCAAAACACTAAAATTTATTCGACTTCAGCTATTGTAAACAGGATGTAGTGGAAGATAACTTCAATAGTCCGGATCAGGACTTACTGGTTCCGCGTGTATTTTCCATATTATAACAATAAATACATTTCGAACTTGATTTTACTGTGAACAAACATGATATTCAACCCAGTATAAAGTATGTTTTGGATTCATTGTAACAGTTAGTCCTTGACCGGTTTCCAGAATATCCCACAATATTTTATGTATGCTTCCTGTAGTGTATTGATTATTCTTTTAGTTAATTTTAATAATTTCAAATCACTCTTCTCAATTGTGGAACTTATGAAGTACAAAGCCATAAAAGACGTGTAATTTCCTAGTGCCTAGCTAGTGCTGTTAAGAAACTTTTTTTAACCCCAGCTACAACTCTCAACAAAACGGTGCCTCCCCATTATTCAAACAAATCCAGAGAATCTATTAACAGTTCAGAAACAAATGTATGGAGAAGTGAATGAGCTAAATTATCCATACCAAAACTTATTGATATGGGATTATATGGGAGAAATAACGTACAACCCGATTCCTGCGACTACTGAGTAATTGGAAAATATCAAACGCTAGCTAACGTATAATGTTTCTCCTGAAATGCTGGTAGCAACAACGATTCAAGTACACTGTACCTGGAATCCAGCTCCTGTTCATATATCAGTTTTAGATCCGTCTATGTACTACACCAGCATTCCTTTCTTGTATAGTTGGTTGTCCATAAGTATAGCCAGCATGTCACTTTTCATTTCAAGAAGCGAGATTGATAAAGTATTTATAATTCTGGAATTACTGTGGGTGTTGGTTGGATACTTCGTGCCAATTTCCATTGCACTCCATCCTCTATGCAGCCATTATCGCTTCTGCCACATAATGCAAAGCAAGAGGCGAAATATTGAAGATGGCTTTCATTACTTATGCACATACAGCCTTTAAAATTTTGACGAGAGGTTTGACTGACCTGCCAAAGGATATGCCAATAATATTGCCATAACAGCAAGGGGCAAATTCGAGAACATCCTTTGTGGCATCGTAAACAAATGACTGTAATGGTGTACAGTAATCTGGCAGGAAGAAATTGGTACTGTGACCAAAAAATTCTGCGCTGAATGTACACTAGTGAGACCAAATATCACGTATGGAGCAATTGAGTGGAGTAGTAGAACTAGCCTATTGACATCGAGAGAGATCCTCCCCAAAATTAAAAGACTTACTTGTAAATACATTACAGGAACAATAAGAATATTCCCAGCGGCAGCCATGTAAGTGGAAAGTGCACCATTAAAAAAACACCTCTTTACTTCTTAGAAATCGGAAAACCTGGAACATTCCCCAAGATGGTTTGATGATGATGAAAATGTTTAATTTTTTCAGGAAATTCGCCATGAAATTAAGCAACAAGAAGGAGTGGGATCCGAATATCATTACCAGACTTGGAAATATTGCCATTCAATGTTACATAGCTCCAAAGCAATAGAAGGAACTGGGATGCGAGTGAACGAGCCAGGAGCCAAGAACTCGCGAAGCTTGGGAAAATCACCAAGTATCTTCCAAGCAAATATCCACACCACAAGAAAGTATGCCCAGTTTAATATCAACAAACATCGAAGAAGCGTTTGATAAAACAACCTTTACAACCTTTACAACAATTACCCAGCAATTCAACTCCAGGAATGTACCTCTGGTAGTAGGAGAATGGATACTCAAGATGCTCTTTAGTAGAGTAATAAGTATCAATGTAGAAGACACAGTAAGAGGACTGGTCATGAGGGGATGTCCACAAGGAGGAGCCTTATCACCCCTTCTATGGAACATAGTCCCAGACACCCTGATTAATCACCCCAACAGCAATGGATTTTACCCAATCGCATACGCAGATGAAATAGTTATCTTGCAGACTGGCAAATTTGTGAACACACTTTGCGATAGAGCGCAGGATGAGCTTGAATAAATTGAAAAATAGTGTGAGGAACACTCACTGATGATCAATCCCAGAAAGACTGAGATGGTCCTTTTCACCAGGAAAAGAAGTTTATCGGGTTTGAAACCTCCCGAAATCTTCAAAAGCAAACTTAACTTTTCGGAAGAGGTGAAATACCTTGGTATTACCCTCGACAGGAAACTAACATGGAACTTTCATCTACACAGCAAAGCAAAAAGAGCATATGTAGCTTATGAGCAGTGTCGGAGGACAGTGGGACGCACATGGGGTCTGTCACCCCGTGTTGTCACCTGGATCTACACTGCAATAATAAGACCCATGTTAACGTATGGAGCCATTGCATGGGGACCGAAGGTTCTATAAGCAACGGCCATCCAAAAATTATATCAAATACAGCGAATGGCTTGTTTAAACATCACAGGAGTCATGAGAACAACACCAACCGCAGCAATGGAAATAATTACTGGTCTGACCCCTCTGGACCTGTACGTCAAGGAGGTTGCGTTAATGGTCATGGTACGATTGCGCACGGCTGGTGTAGACCCCGAAGTAGGAGTGGGCCAATTGAGGTTAAGCCTATGGCAGGAAGCGCTTACTGCGCTACCTCTGATGCAGGCAGCCAATGATCGAACTGAACCCAGGTTTTTGTTTAACAAACCCTACAAAATACAAATTAAACAAAAAACAGATATCTCCTAGTGACCTGTCCACCTTCCTGAGAAGGACAGGATAGACAATGACCGAGGAGGACAACTCCTCGGGAGGATGTACAATGCGTCACATGTGCTGTGAGTCTACACACTCACCCTCCCTACTCTACAGATACAGAATATTAACAAAGAATATAGAAGGCAAAGGATCATAATGTCGGATCGTTAAGTAGCCTCTGAAGCACAGACCTCTAGTTCTAAAATAGTGTGGTATAGCCTAGGCAATTTCAATGAGCTATGAGCTCAAAGAACAATGTAGTCACCCTACTGTGGATTCCAGGGCACATAAAGTTTTAAGAGGGATCCTAACACGACAGTGTCGCCTGAATGGACACCTGAAAAGGATCAAAATAGTAGAGGAAGAAGAATATATATTATATGGCATGGAAAAATAAACCTCCATCCACATATATACGAATTGTACAGCAATTCCGAATCCTAGGGTACAACATCTAGGAGATTATTGGATAGAATAGGAACAGTTACTTGAGTTGAAACCTGCAGATTTCCTAAAATTCCTCCTGGAAATAGGACTGAAGGAGCTACTAATACCTCAGAAATTCTTCAGGAGCTGAGTGAAAGTAAGGGGGATACGATACTCTTCCAGGTCTCAGTTAATGTCACCCTAATATACAGATCGTGAAAATTCTATTCAAGACATACGATTTACACAAGTACAACAAGAAAAATATGAGAAAAACCAATTGTAAGAAAGAGAAGAATAATTGTTCGCAGTTAGCGTTGTGCGTGTGTTCAGTTCCAGCTAAAAATCTGATATGGAAGCAGCGTTGCCAGTTTAGAATGTTTGGTACTTTTTAAGGAATAAATAACTTATTAGTTATTATGCATTGACTTTTAACACGGGATAAGGCCGTATTCAGTGGGAGAAAATCAATATTGGGAATATTATTGACTATTGAAAAGTTATTGAGATCAACACAAATAAGAATAGAATGATATAGTTCAAGAAAAAAACTTCGACAACTCACAATCTGCAGTGAATGGAATTTATACACTGCTTTCGATTTAACAATTATTGGTATTTAACACTCTTGCGATAAAAATTGGGAATAACTTTTACAGATAAGTACATTTGGCAACAGCGGTTTAAGTAGGGGGCACTGAACACACGCCCATCGCTGACTGCGCTCAATTATTCCTCTCTCTTTTAATTAGTTTTTCTAATATTTTCCTCGTCGTACTTGTGTGAATCGTATGTCGCGAATAGAATTTCCGCAATCTGTATATACATACATACAAGGCTCCAAAGGTGATCATAGGTATCTGATCAATCCGTTTGGCAGTCACTAGAGCCATTTTCTTTTCATTCTTCCACTTCTGACTAGTAGTTATCAAAATTGTTACATCGACTCTCCATCTGAATAATTACAGTATCCCCCATGTCTCTAGCACTGCTATCCTTGTACCAAATGTAATCTTCAAGATGCCGTTACAGAGTGAAAATATGTGCCTCTTAGGTTATTGCTTGATTTACAAGCTTTTAAAAATAGTCAATACATAATGAGACACCCTGTATATTATTCAAAATAATAGCCAAATTGTTATGAAAAAGATTATGACATAAAAGATAATACAATTCTCATACTACAAATAATAAGAGGCCTATAGAAATATTTCTTCTCATCATTGGCTTTGACAAGGAAGCATTTTAAAAAAATACTGTTTTAAAATGCGTCTCTTATTGTGTGGTCTCCCTAATATAATGGTTGCTAATATATACATTAGCTCCATACATATGTCGAATGTGAAAAAATATATGCATGGGACCATAATGAATGAGCTTTTGTGTGGTTTTTTTACCATTTAGATATAAACGACCTTAAGACTATAATGTGCCGCCTTGTAATGATGGGTATTTTATAACTTTTACATTTTCAATTAGATCGTACAAAAAATGTACAATCTTATCTACTGCTGGGATGAAGTATTGAAGCATAAAAATGTTAAAAAATTATAGGATCAATTGATTTTATTTCTAAGGTAGTATTCTTGAAATTTGCCAGAAAATCGAGAATTTGGAAATATTTTTTCCCGCCGATCGCTGGAAAATTTTGACATCCCAGACAAAATGTGTTAAAGAAAAAGTCAAAATTTCCTATTCACTTCCTAAATAATATTTCCTTACAGCTGTTTGTGTTCTACATAAATGATTGGAAACACATTGTTCACAAGGGATTAATTTATATTTGCACATAATCGTTGATCTTGCGAATGGCCAAGAATACCAAATGCAAGTCACTTTCGCAAAATTTTAAGACACGCATGACCTTGACAGGTACGATCTGTCAATAATAGAGCTTCTGGAGCTCAATTCTTGACATCAATCGCTATTGAGCAGCATAATGTGCAGTAGTCAGCGAATACTCTACTACTATGCAATTCTTGAGGTGATGATTCGTTAGAGGGATTCTTCAATCAAAACGAAAAATGAGGCAATATTGCGCTTAATGACACTGTTAGATTATTCCAATTTCACGTCTATTTAAAAGTGTTGTATGAAATGGATCCAAACATTTGAAATAATAAATTACGAGTACGCGGCGAAAAAGCAAGGAAAAATGGTGGAATATTTTCAACGAAGGGATCAAATTATGATTAGTGGTGAATTCACGAGTAACTCCACCTTCAAAGATTCCGTAGAAGATCAGAGTGAATCGGCAGTTATTTTCCCAGCTGATTTGTGAATGAAAATTTGAACACAAATCCCACAAAAATATAATATCACCATCAAGCGAATAAAGAGAGCGCTGAAGAATTTGAAAGAGTTCCTTAGGAAGCAAATAACCTTCAGTGTAGCGAACAAACCCCTGTTTTGTGCATTTGGAAAGTATGCGCATTTAGCCTTTCTTGAAAGAATATACAGGGTCCAGGATTTTCATGGCTGCACCAGTAATAGCCAAACAAGCCTGCCCCTTCGTTTGGGTACCAAGATCCAAACTTTTCCACAGATTCTACGACATGTCTGGCCTCATGGCTAATTTTTTCTCAGTGGGCGTTTTATGTAAACTATTTATCAAGAACGAACCAATAGCTATTGTAATAGTTGAACAGTATATTATACACCAGGGTGGCGAAGACTATTATTATTGACCGAGCGAAATAAGGTGCGATGTCTTCAACAACATGGTGTATGTATATACAACTTTTTCCACTACTAGCCAAATTTAAGACAAAAATTAAAAATAATTAACAAACGCACCACAAGAAGCGTTTACTCCGTCGTCTGACATAAGTGGATTGTCAGTTTTCGATATATTATGAATGTACTCGTTACGTCATCAGTCATTTTTGTTTGAGCGCGAATTTCAAGCTTATCGCATTTTCATTCAAATAATTTCATCTTGATATGTAATAGGGTATTTTATTATGCCAGAAATCAATATTTCACAAAAATAAATTAAACTAGTGATTTTTTATTAACATAACAAAAATGGTTATTTTCAAATATTTACTCAGCGCGGGAAAATATGTGAGTTTATTGTGACGTCAGAGGTCTCGTTGCTTTCCTGTTTCTTATAGGCCAGCTCAGGTGGGCGGCCGCAGGTCGAGCCGATGGTGACAGTTGGTTCCGATTCGGCTGGAACCCAATTCTTGAAATAAATCCGTATACGGATTTGGCGATATTCGGAAAAAATTCGAATAAAATCAAGTATTTGTATTCTTGAAATCGGTATGCGACTTTTGTTATACGAATTTGACATCGAATGTGTCAAACTAGGCGAATTTGATTTTCCGTATACGAATTAGATATATTCCAAAATACTCTAACCACACTTTTTTATTATTACTTGCTTTTTTCAGTATAGGTACTCTTGAGTTTTTGTAGGTATATATAGTTTTGAAAAGTTTACAAATATCTCGGATTATGTGAAAAAACGGTTCTGAGGTAAATATTAGTGAGTGATGAATACTTTCTTTTGGTAACCAACAACGAACTTAAACTTACATTGTTCTTGTTCATATTTTTTACTTGCGATTTATTGGTAGGTATTAAGGTTTGTTCATGGCTAATTTGGAGGATCTTGCCCTTTTGGGGGCGATTGGAGCATTGGAAGAAGCCGAAATTGATGGCAATAATCGACGTATAGTCTTTCAGCATAGGGAAGCATTTGAAGAACTGAGTGACAATCAATTTATTGAAATTTATCGGCTATCAAAACCTTTGGCCACGGAGTCACTTGATTTGCTAGAACCAAATCTAAGACATCCAACAAGATTGTCCGCCTTAGATATTGAAACGAAGGTAATTTCAATGAAACCTTTAGTAAATGTGTGAACTAATTTTTGTTTTCAGCTCCTCACAGCATTAGGTTTCTTTGCTCCAGGATCATATCAAACAGATGTTGGATACATACAAGTTTGATTGAACAATAAAACAAAAAACAAGCAAAAAAACGTAAACAAAATTGGGAAAATTGTTGGTTTATTTGCTCTTCTTTCTTATCGCATCGTACATTTGTTTCGACACACGTACAAAAAAGAAGAAAATACGCTAAGTAAATTATCCGCCGGAATATTACCCAAAAAAGAAGATAGAAAAGAGAAGCTCTCAAACTATTTATTCGAATAAAATATCCGTATACGAAAATTTTTCCGCATACCATTCAAGAATTAATATTTACGTTCTTATTCGAATCTTTTGTTCGAATTTGATTCGTATGCTACTGAAATCCATATAATTTCAAGAATTGAGTCCCTGGTCAGGGTCAAGTCGCTCGAAATGCGGTAGGCGGAGCGACAAGACCACTGACGTCATGAAAAATCAGCGCATTTTGGCGCGCTATTTAAATAGGAAATTTTCAAAGTTGGTTTTGGCAACTTTCCCGCTTAGTAAAAAATTTGGAGTACTCAACTGAGGTCAGATTCTGATGGTATTTGAAAAAAATTGTCAAATACCCTATCTCAAGCAGGACAATCTCCTGGGTATACAAAATTATGTTGCATAAGTTTTTGTTGAGCTACTATCCCTGAATTCTCAAAATATTTGAATTTGTCCATTATTGACCTAGATTGATCATAGAAAACTATTAACCACTTACAGAGAAATTCAGCTTTTCAGTTGAATAGAAGAAGCAATAATTATTGTCAACTTCACAACTAGTAGTGGAAAAAATATTTTATGCGAATGCCTCAAATTTCGCCATATTTTTCGAGCACTCTGCAAATAAATCTTCAGTACACCTACGCTTTATAAAGAATTTAAAATTAAAAAAACGGCACCACTACTTATCTGTTAGGAATAGTGAAATTTAAATGGATGTACACTCATCACCAACAGATTGAACAGGTTAGGTAGTGGTTTTATAGAATTAAAAAATGTTGTCATAAAAAAACGTACGAAAAAATATAGTGGCGTACATATAGTATCACCACACACGGATACTATCAACATATTAGCTGTACTGCAGTAATCAACAATATACGACTCCTTCTCTTCATCATCATCACAAGAACTACAATTTTCATTCTCTTCTATGCAAGACGAAATGAAAAAGTCATAATTAGACGCCTCATTGAATAATTTTGGTAAGCTAGCTGATGAATATTTTTGCTCCACAATAATTGGAAAACTCAACTGCTTGACGGTCTCGTTGCTTGTCTCTAGCTTCAATCACTTTCCTTTACTTAGACTCTGATCTATTAGGACTCCGTTGCGGCACCGTACACTAACGACCGACAAGTAAATTCACTTGCGTCGGAACGTTTAAAATTTTTGTTACATCTTTTCTCTGGCGCCCTACACGTCTGTTATCATAATACAACAGTTACGAGGGACAGTCGTGTGGTTAAATACGTGTATTACTGATTCAGGGCACAATCCGATACAGGTTTTTAGGACACAAAATACTACTATAGGAAAATTCATTTATTAAAGCTTAAGATTCGATAAAGTGAATTATCGATTAAATTGTTATGTTTACCAAAATAATGATTACAAATGTTTGAGTATATAGAATAAATGAGGCTTTTACTTGATGTAGATCCATAGTAAATTATGAAATCAAACAATTTTATTTTGTTAAATCTACATTATATTCAACCTTAATTTAGTATTAAAGCACTGTATAAATTGAAAATTTCTCATTATACCTCCATTCGTTTGAAAAAGCTACTGTGTTAGCGAAACGCGTCACAACTTTAAGGTTAAATATCATGTAGATTTAACAAAAAAAATTGTTTGATTTCATAATTGTTTGTTTGAGTATACTTAGTTTGGGGTGTTGTTTCTGTAATTTTTGAGTTTTAATGTTACGATTAGCAAATTTCAGTGTATAATAAATACGTTATCTTGTATACAATGAATAAAAATAATCAACTGGGAAATTTGTACAGGGATGACACAATTTAACATTCCTAAAGCTATTATTAAGCTTCATACCGACACCATATTCAGGGGATATTTTATTAAATTGATGTATAAAAGTGTTTTCCAATTCTATAACGAGTTCCACAAAATTTTTGGGAGGCACAACCATATTAAAAATGTTGGATGAAACACTAGAATCTTTTTATTTCATAAAAACGGTAGATTCTCCTTCTAGATCATTTATCTTGATGAATTCTAAGCAAGTGTTACAGGAATGCTGCAATGAACACTTTTTAAGTAGGTATCCACGGCATTACAGTGCATTCCCATCCACACTTTTTATATTTCCATAATCAGTCGTAAACACTTTTGGGGGAGTATAGGTATTATTTTGTACTTTTGGGCAATTCAGATTTTGTATTAAGCAAAAATGCAAATTACAAATTTTTATCCTATTATAACATTGTTCCACCGTTATATTGGCATATCGGTGGTTTCTTTTAAAACCGAAAGCATTTTTCCAAGCTTCACATCTGCAATATAATATAGAAAATAAAAAATGTGTACATGTATACTACTAAATTACCTCTTTTCTTACCTAATTTTTTCTTTTGCGCACCTTAAAAACGGTCTCTCTTCCAGTTTACTGCGATAATCATCAACAGAACAATATACCACTCCAGGCATTTTGCATAATAATAATATTTATACTAAGTACAACTTCATAATAAAAATATGAATAGATATTTTAATGCTCACGCAAAAACAATGATCTGCTCACAAAAACGAAAACAAAACAAAAATTATATATCCGAAATTTTGATCAGCAACACATTAGCATTGCGTGCTACCTCTGTACTCAACACTCTCTCGATTTAAACTAGCCAGAACTCGCCAGACGATAGGAGGGGTGGGGAAATTTTCGGTAACCCATAAATCGACGAAGTGAATTTACTTGTCGGTAGTTAGTGTACGGTGGTTGCGAGTAGCATTCTTGATCCCAACAAAATTACAATCATTTTTAGTGTTAAAAGTTTTTTCAATCAATTCTGCTTCATTTCTTCCTTGAGAACGTCCATGACATTTCAACTATCGTCTTAATTGAATACAATTATGAACTTTTACCATTGGACGCACTAATAATGCAACATCAATTAATTACTCATTTAATTACATCGGTAACAAAGGTGATAATGCTTGTTGCCAGGCAATTATCAAAAAAGTGCACGAGGCTTCCATACTGCCGCCTTTTAAAAATGACAGACGCGCGTGCGCTGTGCAAACCATTAAAACAGCTATATTCCACTACTGCTCTGAATGAGATAATTTCTCTACTGTAGGAGAGTATGGGAAGTTTGTCCAATATTTTTAGATGTCAAAGATCCCTATTGTTGCTCCGTAGTGAACGGTCTGCTATTTGAAAAGTAGTTTTTAAATTTGTAAGGTATTAATCTATTATCTTTGATACCTATCGATAACACGCACTAATAAAATGACAATTTTTTTTAGAGAAAACTGTAATTGAGAAGATATATTTTTTTGGCACCAACTATGAACTTGGGTGGTACAAACAGTTCTTTGAAAAGCGATCGAGACGAGGTAGATGATTTGTTTACCGTCTTCAGCTCATCTTAGCATAGTGGAAACCAAGGAAATGTTGTTGGAAATTCTTCTTCTAAACGGCTGAGAGATATGGCTGTTAAAATCTCCGAGTCTAACGTTATCATTCAAGTAACCAGCTGTTTGTGTCTGAGTTCGAAATAAGCTTAGCTTGTTAAAATCATCAAAAAATCTATTAGTCTATTCGTTGGCTTGGAAACTTACAAGAAATACTGTAGAAAAATCTCTTCCACTAAAACTAAACCGTAGTCGAAACCACGTCATGGCAATTTTGTTCGTTAGATCCACTTTTCTCGTTGCCGTTAGTTAAACCTCGAAAAAGGAATTCTTTTTCTTTTCTTTTAAATTGTCTCGATTCCTTGATACCCAACGGAAAGTTTCACAAACAGCTTAACTCTATTCTCTGACACGCTACTGAAGACCGAACCAGAAAGCTTTGACCCGTGTATACGCACTTAATTCCTAACTAAACAATTTAATTACAAACAACCCGAAAGACTGCTGCTATCTCACCCCAGTTAGCACGCAGAGCCGTTTTTCAAAATTGTTTGATAAAAATAGGGAACTTATTTGAGATCATGCAAGTAGATTTTGAAATATTTTGAGAATTTGTATAGTTATTGAATATTAAATGAAATTTCATCATTTTAAACGAAGCGACTTCCAAATGAAGGAATATAATCAATATTTTGACAAACAAATGATGATATTTATTATTGCTGACATTAATTTGCAGTGGCGAAATAACACAAGTAAATTTTCTAGTATTTATTAAGGAATACAGATTATACATACAATATAAAAGTAGAATGGTAACAATAGTATATTGTTTTATTAGGAGTAAAAGTATAACTTTTTGTGGCGAGTCTGAATGTTTGATGGCCGAACGTTAGTGAGGCCGACAATTTCAGACGAGTCACAAAAAGTGCTTTTGCTCCGAATGAAACATGATATTTTTTCCGCAAACGGCATCCAGACTATAGAACTAATTAATATTTAAATAAAAATTCAAAACGATTGCAACGAAGTTGATAAATTCAGAGAATAATAATTATAAAACTGCGCACTACATTTCCGTGGTTACTGGTTTTGTGATTGCCAAGTCAAAAACAAATTTGACAGTTCAATAATATTTTATAATGTCAGAAATATTGTAAGTGATTTAAAGCAACAATTGGACTGTGCATTTTTGGTAAGTACTTGAGCATCAAAATTTCGTTTGTTGTAGTAAAGTGTACTGAAATTTTCTGTTAGATTATATTATGTCGGATTCAGAACCCAACTGTACACCGCCCGACGTTGTTGACATTGCTAAGGCAGCTACGAATGATTTTATTCCAACTAAGTCAAGTAGAGTTTATAATCATGCTTACGAAAGATTTCTCACATGGTGCAATGATAAAAACATTTCAAACTATTCGGAAAATGTGCTACTAGCTTATTTTTTTGAAATGACAACTAAATTAAAAATGAAGAGTTCAACAATGTGGTCTCAGTATTCCATGATAAAATCATTACTGAATATTAAACATGGATTAGATATTAGCAAATATATGAAACTACGTGCTTATCTGAAGAAGCAGAATGAAGGGTATACTCCCAAAAAGTCAAAGGTATTCGCAAAAGACCAGTTTGAAGATTTTTTAAATAATGCACCTAATAAGCAATATCTAGGAATTAAGGTTAGTTATAATATTTTAACCTGCATAAATACAATCAAGTTTTTAAATACATACTACTTTTAGGTTGTTCTAATAATGGGCGTATCTGGAGCATGTAGATGCGATGAAATGGTGAACATGACAATAGACGATAATAAAAGATTTAGGATCTGTTATTTATATAAAGATTCCTGATAGTAAATCTAAAAATCCACGATCGTTCACAATTATTGGAGAAAAATATATAAATCTTTACAGAAAATATACTTCTTTACGCCCACAAGATATGGAAAGCCGACGCTTTTTTTGAAATTTCAAAAGGGAAAATGTTATCGCATGGTCATGGGAATTCATACAATTAGTAACGTACCCAAAACAGTAGCAGCTTATTTAAAACTACCGAATTCAAAAGATTACACCGGCCATGCGTTAAGAAGAACTTCAGCTACTTTGCTTGTGGATGGAGGAACTGATATTACTTGTTTGAAACGGCATGGAGGTTGGAGGTCGAGCACTGTCGCTGAAGGATACATTGAAGACTCTTTGTCTAATAAAAAACAAACTGCAGAAAAAATCTTGATGTCGAATTCTACTTCACTGTACCTGAATGCAGCTTCTCATGAGCGAAATTATGTCGACGTTGATGTAACAAAAGCAACAACAAGTAAGGAGTCACGGGAAATTTTGTTGATGAACTCTTTCAACTCTGCACAAAATTCGCTTGAATTGGAAGTGAATAAATCAGGTAGTGCATTAAATATGTGCGGAGCAACCTTAAATAACTGTAATTTTACTATTAATAATTATTATCGTTAATAAAGTTTAAAAGTTCAACTAATAATTATTTTCCCTGTTAAAAATTCTACTTTTTGTACGGCCGTCAGCGTACAAAAAAGTACTTTTCTGTCCGCTCACGGCCGTACAAAAAAGTGGCGTCTGTGAAATCATACTTCAACATCATGAATTGACGTTGATAATGTCTACTTTTTTGACGTTTGCGGAAAAAACTGAATTTGTGGATCATCTACATTACATGCACATGCTCATGCAAGAAACTAAGAAATTGAGATTTGAATTGAAAAATAACATTAGTTTTAGTTTTAAATTAATCTTAGTTTCAATTTTCTCTTGCATGAATCCACCTTAAGTCTCGATAAACTACTTGAATGGAGCGTTCAACTGAAAATAGATTGATATCGCTAAAAAATTATAATTATTATAGTGGTTTATAAGTTTCAAAAAATATGTTTCAAAAACAGTAACCGTTCAACTATGAAGCAACAACTACGTCCCGGGCTATAGGCCTCGACGGCTATTGAACTACACTTCAAAGTCAAACGGGGTTAGATTAGAAGGGACAACATAACTTGTAACCGTTATTTGAAGTAAATATTACAAGTTATTGATCACATTCTGAGCAAAAGTTATCTCAAATTTAACAACGGAATTTTTGTTAAAATGATAGTTTTAGACGTGAAACTACTTTGTTAAATAGATTTTTATTTATACCCATGCTCAACAAATAGATAATTACCAATATACTTTGTAGGTAACACGCTGATTTTTCCGGTGCTAACCATTTCCAATGCACAAGTACTAAGACACAAATTAAAATATCAGTATAAGAGTACTACCTACACTACATATAACCATTACTTAAATACAATGCTATAACTATTTACTTACCTCTACTGAATTTTAATCGTGACAAATAAAAATAATTTGTTGAATTTTAAACTAACAAAAAAATTATAATTATTCTATTTATCTATTCTTGACAATCAATGGCTGTCATTCACGCAAACCAAATGGCAAATATAACATTATCCATTGTTTATTGAGTTATTCACATTTTAATATAATAACAAAATAGCAAAATACTTGCAAAGTATCCTTCTTGGATGAAGTCAAACCGTCTAAAATATGACATGTTACAGCCCAAAGAAGTCACCCAGTCACCCAGAACTCTTAAAATGTTTGTATCACCGAAAGTCTTAGTCTTCTATCATAATTTGTTGGGCTAGTCTTTGTTCCACTACTGTGAAAGTTATGCAATATTAGGTGAATCATAATCTTTGTTATATACCTGTAAGAATCTATCTATGCATATTAAATGGTTTGTCCTGAATGAATAGCTGATATATCAAGATCAACGCACAGCTTAAACCTCTGATCGTAGAGATGTGAAGCTTGGAGGGAGTGATCAAGTTTGTATGGACAACGTGATTCCTTGGTCCAATCTACTCAAAATTTTGCATAAAGTTTCTTTAATAGAATTGATGTATGGACGTATTTTATTGAAACTTATCGCCTAAAGGGGTTAAAAAAAGGGTTAGAAAGTTTGATATCGATACTCCTCAATGCAACGATCATGTAATGCTGGTTCTTAATACACTTGCATTAACCGGGATACGAAGCGAACCGAAGACAAGCTTCGTATGTTTTATGCAAGTTTATTAATAACCATTATATGAGAGTTGCAAACGCTATTTTTTCTACATCCAATAAATATTGAAAAACTATTAATATTATATTTGTAATATTTGTATGGAATACAAGAACGATAATAAACATTTTCGTATAATGTGGACTTATTATTTGTTTTTTTCCAATCCATAAACCGTTCATATAATTTCTGGTACACTGTCTTAAATTTGTGGGGCAAAATATTTAGTACTGCACTTTCTGCGATATGTGTGGAGGATTCGATGGTAGTAACTGTTCTATTACACATTTTGATACTACTATTATCTAAGCTTAGCTATATTCTACGAAAACCTAGTACCTACTGATTTTAACAAATGAAACAATTATACAGGAATATAGGACAAGTTTGATTGAAAAATTATGGGCTTCTATTGAATAAAAATCTGTATCTTGATGAATCTCATTATAAAACGGATTATGGACATATGAGTGTATTATTGTAGTACAGGTGTGAAAAAGTTCAATTTCCTTTTGACATGTTCGAAAACTCCGATTTTATACACTTCACTAGATTCCATTTCTGGTAGACTATCATATCGTTAGAATGTCATAAAATAAAATATCTCACATTTTACCAAAGATGTGATCTACTATGAATGGACCTTAATAAAATTTGACAAAAAAGTTTTGTGGTCAAATATTATTGATTGTCTAGTTGTCAAATTTTTTTCGTTGTGTCAGATAGGGAGCAAAAATTATTTCATTACTAGTTAATCTTGACAACGGTAGCTTAAACGAAACGTCGAAATAAAAAATAAATAACATTTTTGTGGTTTGATTCCCAAAAAAAATAAGAGCAAAAACTATAATAAAGATTGTTTCATAAGTATTCAACACTCCAACATAATAATTTAGATGCTATAACAACATAAACAACATGAAAACCTAGCTAAAAATCATAATAAAACCATTTTAGACTTCTATAAATTTAAAAGTAGAAATTTAGCCCATCAATGTTTCCGATAACCTTTTCCTTGAGACTTTATAAAAACCTTCTCCATATCTATAAATCACTTATACACTTATTTGAGAACTCTTAAATTTTGTGTGTTATAGGTATACACCTGTAAGGAAAATTATCATTTCATACTATTCCAAATTTAATAAGGAATTCTAGATATAATAATAAATTCAATTTTATCTTTTTATCTATTCTTTAAATTTTTTCATTTCAATATTTGCTTATACCTTTTCATTAATTTCTGTGACAAACATTTTCCGTAATAATTTGATTTCTATCACGGTATTCAATTTTCTTCATATCCGAATTCGTTATAGAACAATTGAACTTGTCTGGCTTATTTATATATAAAGACTATAATATGAGGATAAATTCTGATAAAAACGGTCCTGTTCTTTGGATGTTCATCCACCAACGAAAAAAAAAAGAACTTCAATTAATAATTAGGGCCTTTTACCTTCGGCTGGCGGCGGAGGCTGTGTTAAGAAAACTTTTCCATCCGAGATAAAAATTATATTAGCTTCTCTGTAGGTTCCATGAGTCCACCACCAGAGGTTCGTGAAATTTAATTTGGAACTTTTGTTAAACTTCAAGATTATTTTCTTAGTTTGTAAAGCCTGAGGGTATTTTAGCGAAAACTTGTTATTGCTTGCCGTTGACTACAACCATGACAATAAATTAATATCACGAAATATATTACTATATATTACTATATTACTATAGGGATAAAGGAAAAATATAAACTTAATTAACTAGTAATCATTGATTTGTATATATATCATTAAAATAGCAATTGTTTCAAATTACATTGTACTATGGTCAAGATATACAGGCTGGTAACGACAAGCTTACACTATCTATTATTGGAAATTACCTACACCATTTCCATAAAAATTGGTATATAAGTGATGATATTTGTAGGAAAAAGTTAGGAAGTCGGAATAATTCAGAAAATTATGGTTCTCATTTTGGGTCTTTGCAGTTTGTGAGTGCCAGTAATCAGTTAGAAAGAAAATATCTGGAATAGAGATATATCTAAACAAAAAGGTGATGATATCGGTTCAAAGGATTAAATAATAAACTGCTGAGGTTGTATCTGCTGCGTTGAAAGTTACATGATGGGTCACAGCTTTGTTATTTCAAATATAACACCCTGTATATTATTAATTTTTGGAATTTTACGTGAAATCTCTCTGCCACATGAATTTTTTCCATGAAAAATTTTAGGTGAACAAATTCAAAAAATTGTGTTAATTCGTAGGAAGGAGGAGGTACTTGGTCACTTCTCTCTCTTTTTGTTAATTCCAAAGATTTCATTAATATTGGACACGGTAAATTGTTTTAAGCAGATTTATCTTTGTTTTCCTGGAAATTTCTTTTGTATATCTAAATCTTAAATTTATCGCGGTCTAAAGTTATATCGCTTCTTGCACTCTATTGTTAATTATTATATTTACCCACTATTTGTATGTTAACTTTGGTTTTACTTCGATTTACTGTTGTTACAAATTTTTTAGATTCCGTGTTCCAGATTTTCATACCTTTTCTCAATTGTTTTGATATATCCACACTTTTTAAATGCCGCTGTTCCAGGTGTAGTTTTGTTATTTTGGTTGACAATTTTTTTATTAGTTCATCAATGTAATTTCAAATAGCAATTAGCTTGTAATCCCCTTGCTTGCTATGCTTTATTTTTGTAGGTAATAACACAATTTCTCTTATGTTTGTAGATGGTCCAATTACTCCTATTATTTTGTAGTTGACTCCCATTTGTTATATTGTTTTCCATAGCTTTTCGCTTGAACAAAAGCTTTTCTCTTACAAATTTGGAAATAATTTTTCAAAAAGTAGACCGTTTACGAAGAAGAAACATCAAATTTGCAAGTCATTATAATAATATACTGCTATTGTCTTGACATCTATTGATTATTTTGCGATTTTAAGCGATTGATTGCAATTTATTTGTAATTTCAAGGGGCTAACGAGTTAGACGAAGTTCAGATTCGAAGTCAGCGTCTTAAAATACAAGTAGGTGCAATATACAGATCCCAGATGGGCTCGTATTATTTTAGGGACATAATCTATCAGTTTTCCTGAAAATTAGAAGCCAATCGAAGTATGGAGAAAAGTGTTCATGCTATCCGAAAATAGCGATTTTTCGAAAATAAACTGATTTTAAATGGTCATATTTTAATAAAAATTGAGTAGATTCCATTAGAGTTCACCTGAAAGAAAGATATCAGCTGCTGATTAACTGTAGATATGACAGCATTCCGAAAATAGACAAAACTTATCTGAAATAGTTGTTAAGTTAAAAGCTTGCCATGAAGCCGGGCTTTAATTTCAACCAAGGAAAAAAATGTTCCTTTGAACTGGAGGATTTACATAGAAGAATGCCGCTTTGAATGAGTTTTGGAGTTATATAGCTGATATTTTCATAATCATCTCCTTTTATGGTGTACTGTCGGGTAAAAATCGCGCACATTTTTGTCGAAAGCTTATGGATCTGCCCAATCTCAATAATATTTTTTTTCCTGTTTCTTTTGAATCCTTAAACACATCTGCGTTCATCAGTTTCTGGATATTTTCCATTTTTTGATTCACCTTGAGTTTTCGGTAATTCATTCATAGTTATTATGTTTTGAGTCAAGAAAACAGTGTATTCCGTGTAAAATAATTAAATTTTTTTGAATTGCAAAGCGCTTTCGGCTATTACGCAATCATCAGTACGATACCTGCAAGTAAGTAGTAGTAATTGAAATTTTTTTATAAAATCAGGGAAAGTTAGTAAGGAACTACTTACTAGTCAAGTATATACAAGAAACCTCTTAAAAAATCGACAACACAACGTTAAAAGCAATCTTAAAATAAAATCAAATTTAAATAAAAATATTTCCCTTTTTGGGGGAAACTGTAGCCGAAAGCACGTTGCAATATTTTGAAAAAATTAAATCATTTTACACAGAATACACTGTTTTCTTGAGTCTCTAGTCACGTGTACACAGCTTTAAAATTATCCACCTTATTATGTTTTGCTCGTTTTTCTCTTGAACTTTCATGTCTGCCCCTAGTGGTTCTCAAAAATATTTTCCCCATCTATCATTTACTTCGCTTTCATTCTTCAGTATATCTCCTTTTTCACTTGGACCATTGTGTGTGTTTTCTTCTTCCTTAATGACTACCAATATTCCCACATTCTTTTGGCCATCTGCTACCATCCCTTTCACACATTTCCTTTCCATAATCTTCCGTTATTCTGTTATTGATATATATTTTCCATGCCACTATTTTTATTTTACTTTTCCCAATATTTCGTTCATCCACCAAATTGTTTTTACTAGCTTTGTTACTACTGCCCTATATTTCTTTTGTAATCTCCAAAAAATGTTCATAAATTAATAATCCCCTATTTCTTCCAAATAAACATTTGAATTATTCAATAACTCATCGTATAATGTTTTTATACATTTCCTTTATCCTTAAGTTTGTATTCATCAATTTGTAAATTACAAAATGTGGAAGGAAACAGTAATTTAAAAGACACCAACAGAACCTCACCAAGTTTCAAATAAAAATTCAAAAGGATTAAAAATTAATAAAGTTAACGTCGGTGAATAGAAACATTTTACAGACACTGAGCTTTATAATAATGAAAACGTGAAGGAGAAGGAAACAAATAACAATAAAGGTAATTCATAAGCAGTCTTTTTATCATAAAAGCATAATTTTTCCTGTACCTTCGAAAATAGCTAAATCCAAAAAATTGAACCTAAAAGTGGCGAAAGGCAACTTTTAGTGAAGCTGTCAGCATTTTGTGTAAGTCTTGTGCGAATGAAGTAGTATTCAAATAAAAACCTTGATGATTTGGTGAAAAGCTGTGAATTAAATAATGGACGGAAAATATGACTTCCAATAATAAAATCTGCCAATTTTGCTTGTGCCTTTCAATTGAACATCTTAATGATGTGAAAGTGCTCCCAGTGAGGGTTTTTTGCCTATGCCGGTGAGGTCCGAGCAAAGGGCAATATAGCTTAAGCGGTGGCAGAACTTTAGGGAAGAAAAAGAGTAAAAACCATCAACTTCAAAAATTGGTTCAGATTGGATAAGACACGAATCAGAAAGAATAATAATTTACTACATTACGTTCCTTTTGCTGTACATTTATTCAATTTTGTAGGAAAATGTTCAGTTGAATCCGTTACAGAAGCAGTCATAATTTTTTCTATTTCTCAAGAACTATATAATTTTTTTTATTGGTGAACCATTTAACCTATTTAAAGCACGCCTCAGCGTGTTTAAAACGAACTTTTTAGCACGCGCGTGTTTTAAAGTTACCGTGGCAACATCAACAACTCGAGCAACGAAGTCTAAATCTATGGTCTAAATCATGTCTAAATGTCAATTTTTTTATTATTGATCTGACAGGAGTAGTTTGTAACGTCAAAACTTTTATTCGAACGATATTTAACAATGTCAAATTCATAAATTAAAATGGAAAGTGCCGTTGGTATTGTTTGAAATATTAATATTTCCATTTTTGAAATCTTGGGAAATGGTATTTAATTATACTATTGACATTCACAGAACTCAATAAGGTTGAACTTCCATCAAAATACAAATTAGTTTATGTTTTTCTCATTTCCATGACAACGCAAGGTGTACATCATATACGTCACGAATTCAACCATTTGACATTTAGTTGACGTTTCCATCTATGATTTCTATTTCTTGTTGTTGTAGTAGTTATAGACCGGTATTTATAATTTCAAAGTGCACCAATAAAAAAAAATATCGTAAAGTATTCGTGGATAACTGGTCTTTAAAACACTTGCTCTATTTCGAGCACTCCGGCTTCGCCGTCGTGCTCCAAAAATCGCGCGTGTTTTAAAGACCTTAATATCCACTTATACTTTAATATACTATTTTAATCATCTTTCTATGTTATGAAAAACGCATTCTGACACTGAACTGACAATTGCCAAAAAAGTATCTAGTGCCCTTGACGGCGGGTGGTAAATCAACTCACCACCCTCAGGGGGTAACAATTTATGCCATATATATGTTTACGCTCTCCGCTACAAACTCTCCGCAATAGTTACAGATTTCCACCATGTCGCTTGAGAACTAAGACATCAACTAATAAAGTGGCTGACGTTCTACTAAGGTAGTGTCCAGTGTACTTGAGGTTATCAAAGTTTAAGAATTCAGCAGTTTGGAAAAATTGAGCTTTTTTTCCGACGGGCTGTGTAATTTTATAACAATGTAAAATTTCGAACTGTTTTGAAATAACAACGTTATTTTAGTCACTGTAAATTTACGTGTCATTCCATTTTTAAAATAAGGCATACTAACAATTTTAACTCCATGCCTTAATTCGACATTGTCCATATTCATTGCACACTCCAGCAATTCCCATTATCATTACCACCTTCATCATCAATATTTTTGTATTCACAATAAATATTGGTATTCTTCCAATTTTTAATCGGAGTTGATACCGCGAAGGAATTCTGTCCCCAGAAAAGTGGTTCAATCCCACTTTCTTCTAGTTAATCTGCTATTTAATTTTTTCCTGTTCCAGTATGTCCTGGAGCTTACTTAATCCTATCCATTGTTTCTGAGTCGTCTGTGAAATATTTAGTAGCGTTCTTTCCAAGTATGTAAATTATGTTGTGATCCTATTCTTGCTGTTACGCAATGCATTTTTCTACTGCATCATCCTGCCAGTCCCAGAAATGCTGATTTCTTAAAAGCGGAGAGGAGAAGGTTTTTTGAATGACTCCTTTTGTTTTCCATGGCCACTGCTGGCATGTTTTCGCTGCTTCTGTAATCCGTATGATGTAGACTAGTCTTTGCTTTCTTTTGTTGTCAATAGACTAATCCACCACTTCCACGCAATGAATCTATAAGTGATAATTTTTCTTACACTCACAATATTGTTTCCATAAATGAATGCATTCGTACAAAAAGTATAGTGAGCAAGACATTGGAAACGCTTTTATTTCGATGTGTTCAATCGAGGTGAAATTTCAATTTGTGTATTGAAATGAGAAACTCGTTGCTCTGGTATTTAATATCCGTGAATGTAAAAAGTTGTTTTCATTTTGGTATTCATTAACATCCACAATCAGATTACAATTTTAACGATGTCAGAGCTTAAATTATGAAACTCATTTCCAAAAGCCCCTTAATGTTCATCACCTTTTATATTCAATTTTCAAAGTAGAAGAATTAAAGTTTCATTGCTCCACAAATAAATACAACGGAGGGATTTAAAAAGTAATCAAAGTTAGTAAATTGCTCATTGTTAAATTTAAGCAAACTTTTCCTATCCCTGAAAAGTTAAATCGATGAAGTATAAAGAGCTTTAAGGTAGAAGACTTCGAAACGGCAAACATTAAAGTACAATTTATATCGTTCTCAAGAAACGACGTCATTTCTGAAAATTTACTCAAATTGATACTTTAAAATTCTTTTTGATTCCATGAAAATATCAACAAGAAAGAAGGAGAGAGATAAATCTTCTTGGTGTAAAGGTGAGGTAGACTAACAAACCCCAAACTTCGTAAAACAACTTACCGTGCGTTATTGTTGAAAACTCCAATGAACATAAAAAGTATCGAAGTTTCAAGTTTGACTAAAACCACAGCCCGCCAAGTAAATTTTAATGAAAGATGAGCCACATAAGAACGAACGTAAACTAAATTTTCTTGTTTATTACTTTTGTCAAGTTTTGAAGGTAAACTACATTACGGGGTTTAGAAAGTTAACGCGCACATAACACACAGAAAGGAGAAACTCAACCCAAAAGAGAATATATGAGTCGAATTAAGTAGATAATCAATCGTTGATGGTAATCCTTCCTAAAGTTAGTGAACCTAGTTATTTTGTCGTTGAGGAGATTAATAATTAAATACGATATTAAGGATATTCCAACCTCGAAAAAAATTGGTTTTTCGCGATTTTTGTTATAAAATTGTCCCAGACAAAAACTGTAGATTATAAAATTTTCTATAAAAAATATACCAATTTTTTTTTCTTAGAGCCACAATTTCTAATTTATAACGAGTCAAATAATTGTAAAATTTGTAAACTACATAGATAATATGCACACGTTTCCACGCCACCTATAAGGTAGTGTACTTAGCGCGTTTTTTTTAACGTGATTTCCTCAGTAGGCCTATTCCACATCTCTGTTGTGATTCTGTTTAATTGAAAACTTGCAAAATAAAATATATTAGCAAGGGTTGGAAATAATAAAAGCGATTGAAATGAAGAAATTCATTCATCTGATTCATAACCTTCAAAAGCTTCTTCTTGTTGTTCTTCTTCTTGAACTTCGTCTTGTTCGTTTTATCCATCCTGGGTGTGAGTCAACTGCATCAATGGCGATGTATCGCATGTTTCCTCGTATCAAACGGATCCTCCACTATTGGTGATTCAGCATTGGACCATGACTGGCCTTGACAATGTGTACATGCCAGAGAGCACAACAGTCCAACTTTTTTTCAACCACATTTAGCGCTGCATCCCTTTTTACAGTTGCAAAAAATTGTGTTCAGCAGTTTTTCCGGCGAAGGTGGGAGTAAAGCCTGAATAGGTTCTAATGTATTCTCGACCTACTTCCAGCCCCAGTCTTTTGGGTCTAGCTGATAACCAAGCCACACTTGAACTTGGTAATATACCCGGAAAAGATGTAGATGAGCAGCAACTGAGGTTGGAAGAAGACAAGCGAATTGCACATGTTTCTTATTTTTAGTGTTTTCAACGAAGCATGCATATCGATACTTATCCAAGCAGGTGTTTTTTTGGGGGCTTTGTACATAGTTAGAAGAAACCGAATCCCGTTCGTGATAATTTCTTGTTGAGTTGAATTACTTTTTTTTGAAGACTTCAGCACATTGAACTAAATCTTGTTTTTCAAACATTTTAAAGACTGTTGCTTCACCCCTACTGTAAAATGCAGACGTCGTATCACGCCAGTTATTGCGTGTAAAAATAGTACATGATTTTGACTCTTAGTAGATAAACTTTTTGATGTACTTATGCATATTATGACGATTACAACTTTTACAATCATTTGACTCGTTATATCTCAGAAACGGTGGTTCTAAGAAAAAAAGTATTGATACATTTTTCTGTACTAGTGGGATTGCGCACCACGCTAGATATTCATTGGCTATTCACTTTCATGTTTATTGTTGGTTTTTAAACGACGTAGAAGGGTTCTAATCCTGGTAATTTAATCCACCTTTTCATTGTCCTTTTAACTGGTACGTCACGTTGCAACGGTCTATAGTAGCTTGAAATTGACCTCTATAGAGTGTGCCTTCAGTGCAGCTTGATTGTCTCTGGATATGGCAACTGAACGCCATGTTATTTCCTGTCTTCTCATTTTTTCACGCATTGGTAAATTGCCGTCACTGCTTGGAAAGTTGTAACGTCCTTAGATAGGATCATTGGAATAATAATTATTTGTTTACGCCAACAATTCCGACTCCTATACCTACTTCTGACTTGGAGCCGTCTGTATAACAAGTTGCCTCGGCCTATACATTACGTGTTTCTTCTAGTCTCCACTACCTGGTATAGATATTTGGAACTTATAATTGAATCTGTATCTTGTGGCCGTTGCGTCAATAGGTTGTCCCGTTAATAAACCCCGCTTTCAGCACTCCAAACTTCCGATTGTCACAGCTGTACAAGTCTGGCTTCGTCTTGTATACAAATTTGGTGGTGGTAAATTCGGTAAGACCTCATCGAAATTTCGGGAGTGGTTTCCATGGCCTTGTTGTATTACATAGGCAAACAAGCCTTTGCATGTTACTCACAACTCTTATGCCCAATTTCACCAACCATTTCATAAAGTTGGGTAATACCTAAATCAGGTTTTGGAATTGTTGAGTGAAATTTTCGCTTCACAACGCTCTAAGAATTACTTCAGAGTGACAATATTGGGTATTTTCTATCTATCGCGTTTCTTAGCGCATGGTTAAACGTAAAATCTATTTTGTCATTCCAAAATATGATTAAGGTATTACCTAACTTTAGGAAATGGATGGTGAAATCGGACATTTGTGTATTTGTCCACATCACTACCAATAAGTAAGCTATCAGTTGTCCAATAAACCTTGTACATAGCTATTTGATTAGGTTACACAGTTACACACATTCTGCTGGGAATAATGGTAGCATTCTGTGTGGCCTAATAATATTTCAAGGCTTTAATCAAACTATACTCCTAGGTACTATCTCTTTGCTGCATGTAGTGACCACTCAACCTAGCACGATTGGTTTGAGGCTCTGTTGTTAATTGCATTGTTGATAATTGGGGTTTCCTGAGCATGAAATGACGTCTTTTTTTGTATGCACTGATTATCAACCATATTCAACAGATCTACTGGAAAGTTGATTTAAAACCCCATTGCCAATTACTGTTGTGTGCACTATTTGATGTTCACAAAACTGTTTTGATGAACTTTATTATATCCGTATCATCTTCTACATTTGCTTTCCAAATAATCGTCTTCCAGACCCTTACATAAATTGAGGAACAGATTCCTCTGGATTTTTGAGTGTGGGAATATATAAAATCACTCGTTTACATAACCTCAATCTTGAATTTACAAAAATATTTAGAAAAGCATCATATGAAGATGTAATTCGAACGCAGTTTAATGGACGATCTCTGTTAAACCAAGTTTAGGCCAAAACCTGGTTTAATGTGAATTCAATGCTGCACTATATTGTAAAGCCGATTCAAAATTATAAACCTGGATTAGTTAAACCTCGTTAACTAGTATGTTGGTTCAATTACCCCTCAAATACATTCAATTTAAACACAAATTTACCCTTGTTGATAGCTGATAACAGTGATAACATTTTATTTCAACTAAGTATATTTCAGAATCATAAATATAATCCAAAGTAAGTTAACTACTGAAAAGTTTGAAAATATAAAATACAATTCTCAGTTATACATTCTTTAGTCTCACTTGTTATTGAAATGTCAAATCAACAACACTGCTTGACCATTAACAGCAAGTTTTCTCTATAAATTATTGTTTTATGTAGCAGTAAATTCGGCAAACTGCTAGAGTTCGCGCTGTTCACACGAAAAGTAGTTGGAGCATCCAACCATATGTAACGACCATTCGGTGGCGTTTGCTTGTGTCTTTGAGAATTTCAGATATATTACACGAGGTAACTAACGAAGCGAACATTAGTGCTATTTGATTTTGTTATTGTTACGATCAGAAGTTTTTTATAATAATTTACAAATATAAAGGATATATCCTCAGCTACGTTTAAAAAACAAAAAGAAGTGCTTTTTTGGTACTGCTTACACCTCGGCATTATTTTCAACTTTAATAGTAGAAACGTCATAACGTCTGATCGGAGGATCCGATTCGATTGACGTAAAAAGGAATTTACATACACTGTATTCCAGGAGCTCGTTGCAAAACTTGGGGAATCGAAAGAGGGTCAAATCTACTGATGGTATATCATATACATTTTGTGCCTTGCTTCATTCTTTAAGGGACAATAGGCATTTGGAATTAGAAATTAAAAATTAGTTTCCATTTATTATTATCTATGGTGAGTTCATTATTCCTAACGGAGTGCCATCTTAGGTCTTATTTTCTATAAAGTTGAATGATATAGATAATGTTATATCGTTTATAAAAGTCATTATTCTCAATACCCGACCTTGAAAGCTCGCAACTTTTAATTTCTAGGAGCAAGACCAAAATATATATCATTCGTAATTCTACAAGGTTATTCTGTTGTACTGTGCTACAGACAGAAGCAAATAATATATTGATCGATCAGTTTGACGGCGAACAGTGGATATAAGTACATTTTTTGAAACTGGAACAATTAATTTTTCGATGCTGTGTACTTGGATGTATTTCTCGGGTACTACTTTTTATCCAAAGATAACATGACATACAAATCCAAGTTGAAATAATACCCTTCTTGGTGTGCGTCATCGATTGTTATTGTCTTTCTAACACATTACGTAGGAAGAAATAGAAAAAAAGGCAGGTCTGTGATTAATCCTTATCAAAATATGACAATAATGAACCGTTTAAATGTATTACAAACGTTAACCCTAATCTTTGACTTACAAAAATTTGATTGGTTGATGTTTAGATTACGCTCAAGCTCAACCTATCAATCGAGAGTTTAAAATACTATTAAGGCGTTACTTTCGTAGCGGCAATAAGTCTTACGTCTTTTTCTACTGTCACTCTGACAGTTCTTGACAGGTCTGTACTTTGTTGTTTACGGTCAGTTATTATTTATGAAAAGTGAATATCAATATTATTATTTTATTTATATGAATAATACAAAAATATGCATGAATACACGGAAAAACATCAGTATTTTGAAAGCTCTCAAGTATTTTCAGTTAGAAAAAGAAGCAGCTGGTAATTATTAATGGCATAGCCTTTTCGAATTTGGCTAAATACAATCCTGATGATTTTATTTATAAAATTTAAGGTTAGCTATATGTCAAAAGAGCAAATAAAATAAACGACATGCCGGGAACCCGGATATACGTCACAATCGATGACGCACACCAAGAAGGGTATTATTTTAACTATACCACTTTTAATGTTCGTCCCTTGCCTTTCATATGATCCAACTGCCCAGTGCGAATTTGACAAGGAACTTGAGAACTATACCACTTGGCTTCGTAAGCATGATGCTGTACTTGTGCCTTTTGTTTTCAACTTGATTTGTCATAAAATACCTCCAAAGCATAGTCGTTCTTCACACTCAACTATCCTATTTAAAATATACTTGTGTCTTTTCTTTTTAGCTCGATTTGTCATAAAATACCTCCAAAGCATTGTAGTTTTTTATACTACTCAAGATATCGTGTCAAAAATAAAAAATAATCGATTGGCTCATTCTAACATTAATTCACTAGCAATCGTCAGGATTCAGGAGTTGGCAATGTTGGCGTTGGAACACCTTTTGGAGACAAATCACTATTACGGCTCCCTTGATTGTCTTAAATATTTTTTTATGATATAGGATGATTTTAATAAAAAAGGTGAAGCCTCACCTTCATTCACATCATATTCGGCTTCTTGCTCTGGCCTATCATCTATGGCCCAATCGCTTCCATTCAACTCGCTACATCTGGGATATGTTTGGATAACATTTTAATGCATCAACCCAAAAATAAAGGTTTGTGATTAAACGCAAGCAGGTTATTATAACTGTTCAATAAATCTTTGGAATATTTTCCAAAATGTTTTTGTACAGTAATTTTTAGATTTGGTGGTCGGAATAAATTTTTTTCCGCAAATCGCTAGGGAATTTTGACATTCCTGTCAAAATTTCTTGAAGAAAAAGTCAGGACTTCCTTACTGTAAGGAAATGTCATTTCCTTACTGTAAGGAAATGATATTTCCGTACAGTTGTTAGTGTTCTACATAAATGATTGAAAACACATTGCTTATAAGGAATTGATTTATATTTTGAAAACATCAAGTCATTGCTGAATACATTTTTAAGATCAATTTGTTATATTTACAGTAATTTGACAGTTAGTACAATTATTGAACATTGGAGGAACACTCTTAGAACTATGAGAAACATTTTGGACAACATGCAGGGTGGTAGGGTCATTTTGTTGAATATTTTGTACTGTGAAAATTTTATTTGCCACCTCAACCTTATTGTTAAGCGATTCTTCGATATATCCTTCAGCAACGTTTGATGACTTCCATCCGCCATGCCTCTTTAAACTAGTTATGTCGGCACCAGAGTCAACCAATATTGTTGCAGAAGACCGACGAAAGCAGTGACCAGTATATTCTGTCGGATTTACCAAGTTCAAATAAGTAGCAACTATTTTGGGCATTTTTCTAAATTGATGAATTCCTACCACTTGTCTACAACCCTTTCCGCTTTGATATTTAAAGAAAAATCGGTCACTGTTCATATTTTCTGGTCTTAACGGAACATACTTTCGATAAACATTCAAGTAGATCTGATTAATTACAAATGATCTTGGTTTGTTTGTTTTCGAATCAGGTATGCTGATTAAAAGCTTAGATTCTAAGTCTTCTATATCGTGTACAGTCATTCGGACTAACTCATCCATTCTACAGGCCCCAGAAATACCAAATATTACAGCCACCTGAAAAATAAATAAAGCTATAATCTAAATAGAAATTAAAACATTGTAAATTACCTTAATCATTAAATTTTCTTTATCTGGAGCTTTCTGGATAAATTTTTCAATTTCTTCCTTCGTTAAAATCTTAGATTTCTTTGCCCTATAACCTTGAGCTTGCCGTTTCAATAAAGAACGAAGTTTTGAGTATGTAGATATATCTACATTGTGTTTAAGTGCAAGGGTTGACTTCAGCATTGAATAATTGGCCCATAATTTTGAAGATTTCATCTTTAAACAAAGGTCTAGGAAGTATGCCATTACAACATTTTCTGAGAAAGAACTCGTATTTTTACTCATGCGATAATCCATAAAACGTCTGTATGCATTTTCGTACTTTTCTCTTGATTTCTTTGGCAATAATTCTAATGAAGCAGTATTCACTGCCTCAACCAGCTCTGGAGGAGTCCCAGGAATGGAAATTTCATCATCACTTATCATTTTACTTTCGAGAACACCAGCAATTAAATTTATAAGCGTCAAGTTTGACAATTCAACCTCAATACGTTTCCATAGTAACACAAGTAATTTTATTAGGAATTTCAAAGCACCATTTATTTGGGAATAAAATTATCGCGTTTTTTTTTAAATCAATCAATATCTGTCGAATTTTAAACGATTTGCGGAAAAATAGTATGTTTACCTCGTAGGAAAAGCCACATTCCTGGACTCTGTGTTGCTAAGTCTCGGCTTGCGCCTCGACTTAGCAATCTTCACAGTCGTCCAGGAATGTTAAGCTTTTCCTATCCGGTAAACAATGTACTATTTTGCACCAACCTATTCAACATCGTATTATTTTATTTCATACTTAGGCTCATTTTTATTCCTTATACTTACATTTTATGTAAAAACCCTATTGGAAATCGAAAACCTACAATCTTCAGGAATAAAACAATATAATTAAAAATTGGAGTGACACTGGAAAATTAAAAGAAAATAATGTTTTACGTCACTCTTTGTGTAGTTCTTCGATAAAGTCGTCTAATAGATTTCAGTCACACTTAATAACGTTACACCAGCTTCCACCATTAGTCCGAATTGACACACACATATATATACACAGAAGACAGAGCGAAGAAAAATATTGCTACAAAGGCGAAATGAAATATATCGACGACTATTTCAGTCGACACTAGCTTTATTATCTTCGACCCCACGCCATGTCAGAAGCGACAGTCCGACAACGTATATGAGATTTCCTGATGGAACTAATTGGTTTGAGTGAAGTGAGTAGTCTACCGAGTGGTATTGAGGGCTCCAGATGCACTCTCTTTATTTTATATTGTATTTTATTAAATTCTTACGCAGCTAGCATTAACCCCTTGTTCTTCTAGAAGATTGATTGTATTATTTTATTTACAAGTTCCAGTCGAAATTTATGTAAGGGCGCGATTTATTAAAACGATATATCATAATTAAATGCTGCTAACGTCAATATAATCACAATACTCTTAGGGGTGTCATAATGTGTATATTACTTGCTAGATATTTTTTGAAATGAGTGGAAAGAACTACAATTTATGTGTGTGTGAGAAAAAAATAGCACAGAAACTACTTCATTCGCCACAGATTTAGGAAATCGCTTTTCTCAATTCAGATAGCGACGTTGGACCCCTTCAAGAAATGTATTACTAAATTATAATTCATTATACAGTATCCGCCAAAATAAACAGTACCGAAAATAAAAATAAAAATTAATTTTCAATTTCTGTAATGTAAGTGTTCAAAATGTTTACCATTTCGACGCAAACAAGCTTCATATCGATTTTGTAAGTCAATCAACATATTTATAAAAAGTGGTTGATGTAACTGCCGAAAAATATTTTGTATTCTTTCGCGTAGCTCGGCAATATTCGCCGGCGGATTTTCCGAGTGAAATATTTTGTCCTTCATTATGCCCCAAATGTATGCGTCAGGTGGCGTCAGATCAGGTGAATGAGAAGGATATTCGAAGTCTGTTCCCCGAGAAATTATTCTATTATCGAAATGCTGACGGAGTAAGTCTAAGGTGCACACAGCTGTATGGCTCGTTGCACCATCTTGTTGGAACCATTGTGTGCGAAACTGTAGATTTCGGGCACGGCAAAAGTTATTTAGATCTCTCACAGAAGGTATAATAATTTTCTCTCTATAACGCTCTTGGTTGACAGTAAGTGAATTCTGATTATCATCTTCAACGAAATAAGGACCAATCATTCCATGACCAGATACCGCGCACCAAACGGTAACTCGAAGACTGTGGAGTGGTTTCTCTACAATGACATCAGGACGTTCAATTCCAAGGAATCTGGTTGTTTGTCGATTAATATAGCCGCTAAGATGAACGTGACTCTCGTCTGAAAACCATATGTTTTTCAAAAATTCGGGATCTTCGTAAATTAAATTCAACATGCGACCACAGTAAATTTCTCTTGCACTTTGTCCGCAGCATTTAGTCGTTGTCCAACTTGAGTACGATATGGATAACCACCAATTGATTTGATCATGCGACGTAAAGACGTTTCACTAATGTTGAGTTTACATGCAGTTCCTACAAGACTTCTTTGAGGTGATTGCACAACTTGGTTAAAAACACGTCCTTCATTTTCTTCAGTGCATACTGTTTTTTGACGACCTGAAGATCCTTTACGTTGACACAATACACTACCAGTGCGACGAAATTTCTCAACAACAGCTAACATCACACTTTTACTAGGAGCTGCTTTATTAAATTTTTGTTGATATTTTATTGACACCTGTTCTAAGCTTGGACCATCATTACGACCTTTTCCGTATGAACGAAAATAATGCTCTACCAAAAAAACTTTTTCTGTCGTTGTTAGAACCATTTTTAAATCAAATTTAACTGCATCGTACTATTAATATATCAACTAATGACAATTAAGTCAAATATGACAAATCCATATATTACATAAACAACTCCACAGCACTCTCTGTTTCGGTACTGTTTATTTTGGCGGATACCGTATTAGCATTATTGGGGATTTGGGTGATATTTAGCGGAAAAGTATAATTCAACTGCATATGCAACTCAATTAAACGAATGGATCTCACGACGTTATTGGAGCAAAAAAGCAAAAAAGGTATGATTCAGATCACAATAAGAATACTTGTTAGAAGTACAGGATGATGATCTAATAATACCAAGTTCTGTAAGGTATGCAGGAAATCTCCCATGATTGGTTTTAAGTCCAAATATAGTCGATGAATAGAATTTGGGTGTTGTATAATTGAATATACAGTGATATTCAAAAGTCCCCTCCCCCCTCGTATCTTCTGAACGAACGGCTACACTTACATCAATAAAATTTGGAGGGTGGAAATAAAGTGTTGTAAACTTCTCTACGAATGGTAACAGGTGACGTAATAGTAATATATGACGTCACAGTACCACTCTGGCCAATAATTTTAAATAGGACCTAATGGCAAGTGATATCTCGTTCGAAAGGGATTGACATTGGTAACATAGCCATATTAATTTGGTTTGGGTTTAAACTAATTTTGACGGATAAATTAAATAAATACCAAAATTATTATTTCACATTTAAATATTGAAGATTTTTCAGTCCGCCTCTGGTCAATTGTCAAAAAAATTGACGTTTTTAATTTAATAGTATTTGCTGCTTTGCAAAGGTTTTCTAAATAGCTTGAATATTTAATTTTATTATTGTTTAACGAGACGTTTAAGAGTTTACATAGGCAAAATGGTACGTACTCAAGCCGACAAAGTAGCAGCTATCTTAATAATTGGTGAATCTAGAAAGAATCTCCATGAAGCGGAACGTTTATTTATTGAGAGATACCCAGATCGCCCTATCTCGAAAACTTATTTGAGGGAGCTTCTTCACAAGTTTGAAGCAACAGGTAGTGTTCAAGATGCCAAACGATCTTGTCGACCAACATTTAGTGATGATAAAAAAATTGATATAGTTGCTGAAATGGTAGTAAACCCTACTTCCTCTTTAACTGAAGCTGAGTCTATCTGTGAAGTAAGTAAAAGTACAGTACAGAGAGTGTTGGCTAAAAATAAATTTCATCCATACAGGTTGAAAATCGTGCACCACCTTTCGGATGATGACCCCGACAGAAGACTCGAATTCTGTAAATGTATGACAAATAAAATTAGTCAAAACCCACATTACACAAAAACAATTTGTTTTAGTGACGAAAGTACATTTTGCCGCAATGGAAATGTGAATACACAAAATGTGAGGTATTGGAGTGACACATATCCTCACACCTTTCGTCAACAACATACCCAATTTCCAGAAAAAGTCAATGTTTGGGCAGGTATTTTGGGAAACCACATAGTTGGTCCGGTCATCCTAAATTCAAATTTGAGCGGTGAAGTGTATCTGGAGATGCTACAAAATGCAACTGAGCCGTTAATTCTTGAAATTCTGGAAGATGAACCAGATGAATTCGGCCATCTGAAAATAACATTTCAACAAGATGGTGCTCCTGCACATTATTATGGTGCAGTAAGACGTTACCTGGATGAAGAATATCCAGGTAGATGAATCGGCCGGCGAGGTCCTATAGAATGGCCACCTCGGTCACCAGATCTGACACCATTAGATTTTTTTCTATTGGGGTACTTGAAATCAAAGGTTTACACTACGGCATCAGATAGCATTGGCGTTTTGAAAGAGAGAATTATTGAAGAATGCAATGCAATTTCAGCTGACACATTCGAACGAGTAGGACAAGAGTTTACTAATAGGATGTATTACTGTCAAGAAATAGACGAAGCACATTTCAAATACTTGCTATAAGAATCCATTGTTGATACCTGATTAATTAAATTTGAAAAAATATTTAAGCTATTTAGAAAAACTTTGCGAAGCAACAGATACTATTTAATTAAAAACGTCAATTATTTGACAACTAACCAGAGGCGGACTTAAAAATCTTAAATATTTAAATGTGAAATAATAATTTTGGTATTTATTCAATTTATCTGTCAAAATTAGTTTGAACCCAAACATAATTGATATGGCTATGTAGCCAATGTCAATGCCTTTCAAACAAGATATCACTTGCCATAAGGTCCTATTTAAACTTATTGGCCAGAGTGGCACTGTGACGTCATCTATTACTATTACGTCACCTGTTACCATTCGTAGAGAAGTTGACAACACTTTATTTCCATTCTCCAAGTTTTATCAATGTAAGTGTAGCCGTTCAAAAGATACGAGGGGGGAGGGAACTTTTGAATAGCACTGTATATATACACGTGAGGTGGAGGTTGTCTTGGATGAATTTGAAAGTACATTTATGTAGAGGATCTAAATATATTTGTTTTCATTTATCAGTTATTTTATTAATTATCGTGTGGTTTATTTCTGCTGATGTTAAAATATTGCAATCTCCTCAATTTGAAACTGCATCCTTCGCTAACAGGTCGGCCATTTCGTTTACAGTTAGTTTTCTATTACCCTCAACCCAAATAAACGTAACATTTAATACCAAAGCCATGGATTTGATAATAATAATAATAATAATAATGATTTTATTGCTCTTGAAACAATGTTACAGAAAGCCTACAATATAATTCTATTTGAAAAGAGTATTTTAAAAATGGGAAAGGTTAAGCAAATCTCAACAACTACACATAAAACATTATTCATTTAATTTAACAAATTGGCGTAATTCCAATATATTCCCAATGTATTCCGTAATTTTCCTAGCCTCAAAAATTGTGATTTTATTTAAGGCATGAAGCAGTGAGTTCACATTTTCCAGGCAAGGGATATTCCGTTTCATTGTTGTATAAATCGGACAATCAAACAGTAAGTGGAAAATAGTTTCCTTTTCATGAATATTACAAACAGTACAATCCAATCGAGGGTCAATGATGTATCCAATACCATTTAATGTGAATTTAATTATAAAATGGTTAGACATACGCAATTGAGCAAGAGTGCGGGTAACCTGTATGGGTAATTTTAAAGCCAGGTACGTGCTTGGTTCACAGGTGGTAGGAAAGGAAGAGTACAAATACATGAAAGAATATCAAGACGCAACACTGACATCTATTCTGATTCATGTAAATGTGTATAATATTTGGACAACAAATTTTTCCTCTGTGATATAAAAGAGGGATGATTCAAATTGTTCCATATATGGTCACAGTCAATATCAACAAAGAACTTTTTCCATTGAACTACCCAGTTATACTTCATATCTGTAGAGTTGACCAAACGCAGTTGTTGTTTGAAACAGAGCTTAGGATAGCGATGATTATCCTTTGTGAGTATTTTATATATCCAGTTAAGAGACATTTTAAGAATATTAAATGCAAACTTGACTCTTCCAGTCTCTAAGCGGATTATAGCATCCGTAGTATTGATAAGAACTAAAAGAACTCTTTTCAGGAAATATAGTTGAACTCTTTCTAAAATATCCAAGTACCTCACTCCCCAAACAAAAATACAATTAAAAATGACACTGAGGGCGAGTGACTCCAACAATTTGATTCTAGGTTGCCAAGTATCAATTTCTTTTTTCAGCCATTATTGGTAGAAGAGAACCTATTGCCTGCTTACCTTTGTTGACACTTAATTGGGCCATTTCATTGAATAGACCTGATGAAGTGAAGACTACACCTAAATATGAATATTTATTGGTTGTAGGAATCAATTTGTTGTTGAAATAAAAAAGTTAGGTTTCCGGAAACCTACTTTAGAAAATTGCATAATTTTTGTCTTCTGTAAATTCACAGTTAATTTATTAGAACTGGATTTAATGCAACATAGCTCAGGACATCCAATAAATTTTATTGAATCGATAGCAGATTTACGTTTAAAAAGAATTACAGCATCATATAATTAGTTTGTAATCAACCAATTGAGGCTTTTTTGTATAGCTACGAGTTCTGCCAAAGTCTGCATGAAAATCCGGCATCCTACCATCTTTCGTCTTAGATCTATCTGTATACTCCGCTTCACATAAGAAGCCACGTGAAGTTTGCTAACTGTCTTGAGCAGAGATCAAAATCGGTCCTGTTTATTTATGTCGCCTGGTAACGACCGTTTTATATCATTGGCCTTACAAACGATGTTTCATGCCGACAGCTATTTTATTATTGACATTTGAGGTTGTGTTTGAAGCAATCATTTATTGTCGAATATTTTTGAGTTTTGAATATTTCAAGACAGTTTTCTTTGAGTACTGAGTGCTCAAAAACTTGTTGGTGTTACAGAAAAAATTATTCAGAGTCAAGATCGACAAATTCTAATTTTGTGTTAACAAAATGTGAAAACATTACGCTACTGATTTGAAGTTGAATGTCAATTTTACAATCTGGCGCTGGTTTTGACAACAAGTTCGCGCATAAGACTGCAACTTCAAGTGGGTACTTCTGACATGAAAAAGAGTCAAGTCTGTACTCACGCGCAGATGCAAACTGAGTGTTCTGTGATCTCATTCAAGAAAACCAACAATTATATAACTCATTTATATAGTTTACATTTTACTTTTGTTGGAGAATTTTTCAAATGATATTAATTCTAATTCCGCCAGTAATTTTGTATTATAAAAATCATTTTCTGCGGTTCTGCGGGAGACTTCAAAGGTCCAGAACCGGTTTGTGGAATCACAAAAGATTGCAGAAGATGGGAAATCGGAGACTGGCTAGATAGGGAGTACCAACTCAAAAGGAGGTCGACACAAGGGCACCTCTATACAAAGAGTTCACTAAACAAGGTGGACAAGGAACTTCAATCCAGGATATTGGAACTGGGTGAAAGGGATGTGAAGACGGTTACGGACCTGGTGACTCCATAATGAACCACCTACTCACATACTCCTCTTCTGTGAGAGCTTGAAAGGAATTAGACGAAAGTGCTTCGGAGAGGAAATAATACAACCCTTACAACAACTGACAATCTCCCCAGCCAAACTAGTGGCGTGAATGCACGAAACTTCTGAAATGGAAGTGGATAGCATGGGAAATGGTAGAAAGATTTAGTTCAAGTGCCTGGGCTGTTGAACAGAAACGAATGAATGAACATATACCTTGAAACCAAACTTTTGTCAAAACAAAATCTCCGAACTATGAACTTTTCTGAAGCAGTTCACAATGTTACTACCCTTTGTAGGTATTGTATCGTTAGTAATAGACTGAACCTAATAAATTTTGTTCAGAATTCCTAAGCTTGTTTTGAGACGCCAACCAGTCTTCGTTCATACATCCGATTTATTAACAGCTTTGAAATAAAAACTGTTTGGATATGTTATAAATGCTGGAGAAACACATGAATTAGATAATCCTTTTCTGTGGCCCTTTCGCTTAAAGGACCTAAACACGTATCGCGTATTAAGGTATTTATCAAAATCGGCATCAAATAACCAAGTTATCCTAAAACGAAATAACCAATCGGGATTGTTACCGCAGATGTTCACCACTCACTCTGAATATTCAACAGTGACAACATTTGCACGGGATACCGAAACCTCATCTGCATGGAAATGGTCGATAAAATTTTTGAAAAGGATAAGCGTCCATGAATTTGACTATAATTAATAGTTACCGGGTGTTTTTAAAAACCAAACTTTATGTGATATGTGTCAAATGATTGGGTTTCCGGCAAGGTGAGCGGAAAAACAATTTAAACGTTTTTGTCCACTTTGTACCAATCTAAATCAACTTGTGATATATTTTTGGACCTACCCGAGCAAGGAAAATGTACAAATTAAAAAAAGAGGCTGTATGGATAATCCCAGACTTTCCTTCGGTGAAGTGCTACAGTGTTTATTATTATATTGATAGCTGAAGAGCTCATTACAAATTTGAAAACGTGTTGAAACGTGAACTTTGCGATCAGCCTTTCAGCTTTTATATTTATCAATGACTTTCTTCAAAGTTTTGATTTTTGGTGGAATAGTCTATATATTTTTCCTAAAAATATTTCATTCGAATAACTAATAAATTATTTCAATTTTGTAATTTGTGGTGGAACAAACTAATGGACCAAAAATCAATATTCTCAATGTATTTTACCGCGAAATTTGAAATTTTGAAAAGTCTTTAAATAACAAGTGAGAAGGTACCGGCAGGTCTTCACCAGGTCTTCTCTCATCGTCTGTCGACAAAGCAAGTGTGGAACTGTGCAGTAATCCTTTGATTGAATTTTTTTTTCTAGTTTAAAAACAAAAGATGCCGTTTCATTATAAGAATTTTTCTACATATAATTGTTACCTCTTCATTTTAAAATTCCATAGAGAAAAATTTATATTTATTGAGTATCTATTTTTTAAACAGAATGGCTACCCAAAGCAAATTTAACATTGGATATTTTTATTTAAATTTGATTGCTTCGTATTTTTTTCATGTAAAAATTAGATATTTGTCCAGGACGAATCCTAAAGTTCAATTATTAAATTGCATTTATTGAGCTGGACAGATATCCTTATGAGTCAAGTTCTTTTGTCAAATTTTTTTCCTCATACCTGTGTATTTTTAGGGCACAGTTTCCTGGTATACAGTTCTTGGAGTACCTATAACAGTTCCTGAGATACAAGTTCCTTGGTGACAAACAAGTCCCTTGAAAAATTTCCCAAGGCATACAGTTTCCTGGGATACAATTTCCTGAAGCTACAGTTTCCTGCATACAGTTTCTTGGAATTGAAGTTCCTAAGGCTACAGTTTCTTGGAGTACATCAGTGCTTTGGATGACGAACGTTCCCAAAGAGATTTCTCAAAGTTTAAATATGTAAAGTACAAAGTTGGGCTTCATCTTCATAAACATATGTATCAGTGCTAAATATTTTCATTATATTCTTTTTGTTTACTAGCCCTTCTTTTTTGTAATTTTACTATTGAAATTATATACATTTTATTTATTTTGATAGTTCTATTTACTAAACAGAAACTTTAGTTATTTTTTTTTAATTAACAGATTAAAAGTTAGCTGACCTTTAAAATTTGATTTTTTTCCAATTTTCTTTTAGGAAAGAAAATTAATGGCACCCTGAAATATTTTTCCTTTTAACTAGTTCTGTTGAAAATAAAAATTTTTCTCTTGTTTCATCAGGTAACAAAGCCCTGCGAACTGGCTTAGTTTACCTCCGATTTTATTCGGTCAGTTAGGCAAGAGCCTACAGTAATTACCATCATTTTTTATCAACGTCGATCATCATTTCTTGTTACAGTGTCTAAAACACTTTTTCGAAGAATTAAACAGAGTTGTGAGCGCTCCTTCATGTAAATAAGTGTTCATTTAGCAAGCTTTGCTAGATTTTGCCTGTATAGTGAACTGCAAGTAGCGAGGACAAGATCCCTGATACCATTACCATTCAAATATATTTAGAAGTGATAAATTTGCCATGACAGTGCAGTGTGATTTGGTAAGAATAAGATCCTAGATTTTTATATTAATTAATTGGAAAGTTCTACATATAAGAATGATTTGTAGCCCTTAAAAGGGCTGATTTGTTAAAAATGTACCTAATCAAAATTCCATTTCATCAGAATCTTACGAATCTTCAACTCTAACATTAATTATTATATATTCAACGGTTCCATCCATAATATTGTCCAGCTGCCCCTCTTTTTTAGTATTGGGCGGAGTAGAATTCAATGAAAACTCTGTCGGAAAAAATGGTAACTGTCGCAACGAGTAAAATAATTCGTTTTGCATTGTTTTTGTATTATAGTCAAAGTAATTACCGTGAATTCGTACTGTATTTGTTTAATTTTGTGTCAGTGACAAGTTTAAAACTGTGTTTTTCTATTTAACTCAACTGTCATCATTTCTGAGGTAATATTCTTATATAATCAAAGAAATTATGAAAGAGGTTATGTTATTCTATTTTTTGTTTTCATTGCAGATCAACGAGAAAATAAGTTGGTATTAGAGATTTGAAATATTACTCAATACAAACGTACGTTCCCTGCAACTTTTGTAGATATGACTATATAAAAAATAAAATAAAAACACGAAGTCAGACCTAGAACTTAACAGTTAATTGAACGCTTGTTGTACTTTTCACAAATATCAACCGTACCTATTAGTCCAAAAATAGAAATATTAGGAGTCAAAATTCAGTTCAACAACACAAAATACCAAAGCACAATCAAAGAAAAAGCAAAAGTTTTACAAAAGTCATACTGGAAATAACTAAGGGGGGGTTTATCAATGCCCGGTTTAATCTGTCAGCTACGTAGCCCTCAGCTATCTCTAGCCGCCAGTCAAAGTCTCGGTTACAATAGAAAGCGTTTATCAATGCACCACATAACCGACAGCTAGCTAACTGGAGGCTAAGTGTAATTGAGCATTTGACAACCTTGTTCGGGTTATGAACGTGAGTGTAAATTTCTTATTTTAATTTGGTGTAAGGTGGATCACCCGTTACATGAAATATACATAATATTATTAATTTTATTCGCATATAACATATAACACAGTGAATCAAGAATATAGAGATGAAAGTTATTATTTTTCTATTTTACCGTAAGCTCACTCTGATAATATCGTGGAAAATTTCACTTGTCAGTGTCAAAATTGTGATACTGTTATTTTTATTTCGTCTATGTTGTGCTTTGTTGAATTGTTTGCATTCGAGCATGTCCACAAAACAAAAAAGATATCCCAATTTCACGGAGTCAGAGCGACAATTAGGTACTTAGGTAGCTCTTCACCATAATAGTATAATAGAATGCAAAAAGACGGATGCTGTGGCTGGAATAGCTGGAATTTGTTGGAGTATCATGGGAACACTGGGTTTATATAATCGAAACCGAGTAATAAACTCATCATCGAGCTCTTCAAACGGATTTATCCGTTCTTCAACAGTATATGGTCGTCTTTCTTACTCTACAAATTCCAATATTTCGCCAATCTCCAAGCTCTTAATCGAAAAGGTCGTCAAGTTCCTCAAAATACATTGACAATAACAATGAAATAAAATACAAACAGAACCTAGATGCTACTAAACTACTATAAAAAAATCAAATAAGCTTCTCGATTTCACCCTAAACGATAATAACACAATCAAATTTAAAGTTGAAATAATCTTTGTTGCAAAATGTGAGCAAACATGAAAAGATCATGAAACAGTTGTCAGTTAGAATCTATGGTTAGAATAACGAAACACCACTTTCTCGTATTTAACTGTATGTTCTATGGTTAACATCAATTTGATAGTGGCATCTAGAATAGCCGAAAGTTTGACTGCCAGCTAATGCAAACTGGCAGTTGATAACCGAGCATTGATAAACCCGCCCTGACACAGCAAAATAAAACCATTCAAATATCAAATGGCTTATACGGCAGCTGATTTGTTTCACTCGTTGCTAAGATGACATTGACATTTCAGAGCGCCATCTATCGAATTCTACTTTTCCCAATAAGTAGGTAGTATGTGCGCGTAATTTTTAAGCAACAATATCTCTCATCTGTAATGGAGCTATAAATATGATAAAAATATATTAAAGTTCAGGAAACGGAAAATAAACTATGGATATAGTTGTTCTGCTTATTCTGCACTGTTGGTAATAACGAAGGACTACTACTCAAATTTAACGTCATGGATAGAATAAAAGTTGATTTCAAATACACGAATAAAAAAACTCCTTTATTTCCTACAAACTGGTGCAATCAAGGTGGTAACTTGACTAAGTGTTTACTGATGCATAAGAAAAGTTTCTTACATTGGAAATTCAGAAATAACACAGCATATAAAGGACACGAATACGGAAAAAATATAAAACAACGACAGAAATTACATAAACTGATAAAGGGTTACATTCCTCCCAAGTAAAGTAATATAGTACTCGGCGTCTGTAATCCCAGCCGTTGGATTTGGCTATTGTCCGGGTAGGTAGGTATTTGAACTTAAATTGAACAAACTTACAATTTCTGATAGATCTTACTATACTTAATATACAAATAGATTCAAAAGTTTTGCATTACTCTAAATCTCCGAAAATAAAAAAAGTGTTCATTATAAATGGATCAGAGATTAATCAAATAATTAGTTTCAATGAAAAAAAACGTGTATATTTGTAAAAAAATTTATTATCCAATAATAAACTGTCTCTAAACATAGGAAGTATTCTTAGAAATTAAATACAAATTTATTCTTTTTAAAGAAAAGGTTAAATGAGAACCTGCATGAGAACTTTTAATAAAGAGTATTTCCACCTCTAGAATTTATGCAAGCTTGAAGTCGCCTGCCCATGCTGTTTACCAAATTATTGATATTCTGTTGAGGAATATTTCGCCATTCTTCTTGGGCCGCATGAACAAGCTCTTGTACACTCCTGGGTGGTTTTCTGCGTGCTGCCACTGCCCTGGCAAGCATGTCCCAAGAATGTTCTATGGTTTTCATGTCAGGAGATAGGGCAGGCCAGTTCAAACGATTGATCCCTTCAGTTTCAGGATACTCATTTACAGCTCTGGTCCGATGAGGTCGGGCGTTATCGTCCATAAAAACGAAGGAATTGCCAACAGCTGCGCGCTATAGTCTTACGTGAGGATGTAGAATCTCTCTGAGATACCTATCACCAGTCATCGTTCCCTCTACATGAATTAATTCTGTGCGATCATTTAACATGATACCAGCCCAAAACATAGCACTTCCTCCTCTGAAGGGCGGCACGGGGCGAGCATGGGCAAGCTGAGCAACTCTCGTTGGATCCCGCCACACACGTATTCGATGGCTATCTTGTACCAAACAAATCCTTGTCTCGTCGGAAAAAAACACCGAATTCCAAAATTCTTCAGGCAAGGCTGCGTGTTCTTGAGCCCACTGTAGTCGGCGAACTCTGTGCTCAGGTTGTAGTCTGGGCACTCTTATTGGTCGGCGACACCTCAAACCTGTCGCAAGTATTCGTCTTCATAATGTCGAGATCGATACTTGAACTCCCAACGTATGTCTCATATCTCTTTGGAGTGCTAATATTTCCATGGTCGGGTTTCTTCGGATAATTAAGTGGATATAGCGGTTCTGCCGCTGATTAGTAACACGCCTTCTACCGCTTCTAGGTCTATCACGAAGAGAATTGGTCTGGAGATACCGGTTCCATACACGAGCCACATCACTTTGCCAAACGCCAACTCTAATTTTAAGGCAATGTTTTGAAAATGTTAAAATTACTTTCTTAAAGAGTTGAATTATCGTTTTCAAATTGTTGCATTAACGTGCACAACGTATTGCATCAATAGTAAAGATTGGTTTGGTTGAATTTCCAAAAATTTCCAAGCAATTATCTCAAATTGCTTATATTACTTTATTGTCTTACAATGTTGGGTATATTTCCTTAAAATTTTAAACGTTGTTTAAACGTGTTACCCACCAAAAGGAGTCTATACTACGTTCTTGTAATAATAATACATTTTAAATATATTGAATAACAGATAGAGGTACGATGTGGTACAATATACTTAACTCCTTTAAATAATATTTGTTGTAACGTTTTCGACTGTCAAATGTACGCTGCATTAAAAAAAAAACATTAAATGAAATATTATGCTTTATTTCATGAAATTTATACAAATACAAAAATAATTTTTAGGAATAATGTAGATTTTAATACACTTGAGCAAAATAAATAAAAACAGACCTAAGGTTCCTGAATACGAAAATACATTTCATTTAAGATTTGATTTAATTCACTTCAGTTTTCATAACAATTTATTAAATAATGAGTGCATAATTCGGTACCTTGATTTTTCTGTTTTTTTACTCTAACAATATAGATTAACATTTACAAGCACATGCACGATTGCACAATCATTGCACAACTAAAAATCATGGCGTTTGGCACTAAGGCGGATGGTTGAAGCCCTTCTCGTGGCCTTTATAAGTACTCGAATTTAACATTTTAAAATGTTAAAATAAACATCTCATCACTTCATTTAATTCATAGGTAGTTGAGTCAGCTCTTTGAATTGATTGACTAGAGCAAATCGGTTTCTTGATGTAAATATTATTTTGATAAATACACAAGATTCATTATTAAACTTTGGGTCAATTAACTTTTGGTACTCAAAGTAAAGATGTAAGAGACAGTTAAATCAAAGACTGAGTGCGTGTTGAGGCAATATTTTGATTGTTAAATGAACCAAAATCGTTTAAAAAAAAGTGCGTTTTGCTTCAACGTGCCAAAAACGGTTAAATTAATTATCCTTTTGTTGAAATAACATTAGTTATAAATGACACTCACATAAATGTTGCCTTAACCGTTTTATTTTTCTCAGTGTGCTTCGAGATCTTTTCGTATTACTTTTTATCAGGCTAATGACGAATGTAAGTGTATGAACGCACTGTATATCAGATATTGTATAAATGAAAATAATATGAGTAAATACCAATTCCACTTTACATTTAAATCTAGCGATTATTGAATATTTTTCCGACGAGTTGACAGACAACCGCATCCCGCGTCGCGGATATGCACATTTGTTAATTACTTTTGTCCATATTCATTAATGTGAATGATTACTTCCAATAATTGAAAAACGCATTTATAATCAACTGCCAATGAAGGATTCCATTGAAAATACATAACTTTTATTCGAATATTGTGACGTTACATATAAACAAAACGATAAAATAAAGTTTATAATTATTGTATATGGACAATGATGGTTGTATTTTGTTTTGGAATAACAATGAAATTTTATATGGTGAAAAATCCAGTTCTGTAAAAATATTTGATTCCAGTCATTCCCAAAAAATTGTGAGCTATGAGATCTATTGTAAAATCAACTCGGCTAATTAATTCAGTATATACTTATCCATGGAGCTATCTAACAACATTGTCAGAAATTGTTAACCTCTATTTTCAAATTAACAAAAATTTTACAGCATGTTCCAATACGCCGTGACAGATCAAAAAGAAATTTTTTTTACTAGGACACCCTATATATAACTTCTAATTTAAATTATGCTTGATTTTACTATTGCAATGACAACTTTCAATTACCAATATAAAATACAGGGTGATTCATTAAAAAAAAATTGTGAAACCGATTGTCTTCGCCCTGTATACGATTTCTTAGATATGGGGAGACTGTCTACTGAATTGATATATTATTTCTTGTCTATAATTTTCAGTACCGTTTTAAAATTTGATATTGATCTATCTAGACCTACCTACTGCAAAATATTGCATTAAAAAACTGAAATTGCGATTGCAACAAAAGTAATTGTCCTATTGTACCTGCTCTACGTATACAAAGGACTTGTTTTCTACGATGTTTCAACGCTATAACTTAAAAAATACCAAAGGTATGAGTTTTTGAAAAATTACTAGATTACAGACGTCGGTAAGTAAATTACTCACTATTATTCACAACCATATATGCAATGCTGTCATCAATAACGTCATTAAAGGCTAGAAAGTGTCATATTACATACCTCTACTTACCGCCCTCACTTCTAGCCATCTAAAATAATGTGATCGTTAATATTATCTATTTTAGATGAATATTTTTTATTTTAAAATATAACACATTGATGAATATTATAATACCTATTTCTGGAGAGGTACAATCCATCAATTCTTCATCGGAGGACATTTTTCTCAATTTATTATTAGTGAACTTAATATCTATCCGACTTTATCTGAGATATATTTATATTGGTAACAGTAGTCAAATGTAATATTTTAGGTGTGTTCAGAATAAAACCAAGATTTATTAATTTTGATCGGAATAATATTATGATGGTTGTAAATAGAATAGTATACAAACCTCGTTAGAAAGTTTCATTCCTGTCTCGAGATAATAGATAACTTCTCGACATCAATGAAGCTCTTCCACCTCAGTGCGTACTATTTTCTACCAGCGTGCGGAAAAGTCCACTTTTCCGCACTAATTGTACCTAGTGTTGGAATAGTCACTTTTCCGCACTAGTCACTTATTGCGGAAGAGTAATCTTTTTAAGTTTTTAAGGACTATACTGACATTTGAATATTTAAAATTAACTCAATAAATTAATACCGCAAAGCCTATAAGAAAATTAATTTTTGTGACAAAAATGTATAAAGGTGATTTATTTGAGAACTGCAGGAGATAGGTATAGGGAATAGTAATACATATCGATAGTGGGCAACGTATTCTTCTAAAATAAATATTCACATACAGGGTGTCCCATTTGAAAAAAAGGAATTACGCGAAGATTGTGGATTCCGTTCTTATTCCAATTTTGACAGCACCCTGTATAATAAAAAAGGTAACTTCACAGTGTAAACGATAAAGCGGTATATGGTAAATAGTTCCTGGGAAATTTAAACTTTTATTCAAATTACATTAGAGGATATTGAATTTTAGGTACATGGTAAAAAAGTGTCATTTTCATATAAAAAACATAACAACTCAAAAACTGTTCAAAATAGCTGGTATAGGGAAATATTGACAAAAAATATTCGGAATAACGTAAATATTTCTAGCATTGGAAAATATACAGGGTCTTTCATTAAAAATTACGAGATTATGTGCATCTTCCGGTATAGCCGGAAGTAGAATGGTGACGGCAATATTTTCATTGGATAGCTCATTATTCAAAACTCCCTTCATGCCAATTTTCATGATTCAGATACCTTTAGTTCTCGAGATATTTCTAATTGACCGTTTATCTGCCGCACCCTTTATAGATATTTGTATGGTTGTAGTTTACAAAATGATTGAAAAATTAAGTAATTGATTAGAGTTCTTTCATAATGACCTCTTCCTGCCAAGTTCCCATCACCACTGCTGCAACAATTAGTGCAGACAAAGTATAGTGAAAAACGAAAATCTGATTTCATTAAACAGAATTTTAGCCTCTGCAATTAATTTGCAGAATGCTACAAATCACACGTTCAATATTAATATTAATAATAAATAATTTGTTGATATGTATTTAATAATAAATGTTTCTGTTGGGTTTTCTTCCGCATGTTAGTGGGAAAAATAGTATACCTAACACGTGAGTGAAGTGAGTTTTCCGTACTTCTTAGGAAAACAACTATTACATGATGATATAGTCCGTTTTCTATTAGAATTTTTGTCAAAAACCAAAACTATTCTGGTTCTCTATCATTGCTTGTCCTATTCAAAGATAGAGCCCATTCTTTTTTCTTTCCACTTCAACTGTTGGAATGTCTGTTTTAATAGCTTCGCCTTCCATACATTTTTAATGGATCTTTTGTTTTTTCACAATATTAAAAGCTTGTGACATTCTTTGAAATTTTTCGCGTATAATTTCCACACCTCGTTTTATATTTTATGTCGTCGAAAGGCTTCGATAGATACAGTGAAACAAATCACGTTTTTTTTTGTCAAATAAACATAAATCTGGATTCCTGCAAACTCGCGCGGAATTGAAGTTATTTTTATGGATGTGTGGCACATATCCGGACCTAAAACAACAAGATGTATTAAGCTGGAATTGACCGTCGATGCGCGACGTTTGCATTTTCTCAATAGGAAAATACGTGAAAATTATTCAGTGAATTTCAATCTGTTGAACGTGGTCGGATGGATTTTTGCCATTTTTTCAACCAAAAAATATTTTTTAACAACACCGCTTTTTTGTTGGTCTTTTCATTGGTAGCGGAAATCAAAATTCGCAGACTGGTGATTTGTATCATTTATTCCATAAATTATTGATTCATTTGGTTGTTAACTGCAAAAGGATGCTATGAATTTTATATCTCTTATATATATATATATATTTAGATTAAGCTTCCGGCACTGTTAATCATGAGCTATTATTGGTATGTATGTTTTAATACCGTTTAAAAATTTTATATCGGTTATTATTTATAACGCATCCAGAGATACTGCATAATTTTGCATTGAAAAACTGCTATTGTTGAAATCATACCCTTCTTGGTGTGCGTCCTCGATTGTTAATGTCCTTCTAACACATTATGTAGGGAGAAATGGAAAAAAGCAGGTCTGTGATTAATCATGATCAAAATATCACAATAAAGAACATTTTAAATGTATTACAAACGTTAACCCTAATCTTTGACTTACAAAAATTTGATGTTGATGTTTAGATTGCGCACAAGCGGGACCTATCAATCTACAGCTCAAAATACTATGAAGGCCTTACTTTCGTAGCGGCAATGTGTCTTACGTCTTTCTCTACTGTCACACTGACAGTTCTCGTCAGAGTATTTTTTTGTTTACGGTCAATTATTATTTATGAAAAGTTAATATTAATCTCATTGTTATATTCATCCAAACAGTACAAAAATATGCCTAGATTCACAAAGAAACATCATTATTTTGAAAGTTCTTAAGTATTTCTAGTAAGAAAGAGAAGCTGATAATTATTAATTTCATAGCCTATTCGAATTTGGCTGAATACGATCCTGATGATTTTATTTATCAAATTCAAGGTTCGCTATATGTCAAAATAGCAAATAAAGTAAAGAACATGCCGAAAATCCGGATATACGTCACAATCGATGACGCACACCAAGATGGGTATTATTCCAAGCATATCACAATAATTATGGTTAAAATAATACCCTTCTTGGTGTGCGTCATCGATTGTGACGAATATCCTGGTTTTTGGCATGTCGCTTATTACATTTGCTATTTTGACGTATAGCTAACCTTAAATTTGATAAATAAAAATAAAATCCCTAGGATCGTATTTAGCCAAGATCGAAAGAGCTATGCAATTAATAACTACCAGTTTTTTTCTAACTGGAAATACTTGAGAACTTTCAAAATACTGATGTTTTTCCGTGTATCCATGCATATTTTTTTATTATTCAAATGAATAAAACAATTTATTAATATTCACTTTTCATAAATAATAATTGACCGTAAACAACAAAGTACAGACCTGTCGAGAACCGTCAGTGTGACGGTAGAAAAAGACGTAAGCCACATTGCCGCAACGAAAGTAGCGCCTTCATAGTATTTCAAACTCTCGATTGATAGGTTGAGCTTGCGCGTAATCTAAACATCAACCAATCAAATTTTTGTAAGTCAAAGATTAGGGATAACGTTTGTAATGCATTAAAACGATTCATTATTGTGATATTTTGATTAGGATTAATCACAGACCCGCCTTTTTTTCCATTTCTCCCTACGTAATGTGTTAGAAGGACATTAACAATCGATGACGCACACCAAGAAGGGTATTATTTCAACTATACAATAGTATATTATTTCCTAATTCCGGTGGTAACTTTGGTCTCACATGTTAGGAACTGAAGTGTCACTTTTAGACCTAAGGGATGTAGAGAAACAGTTAAAATCCCAAGTGATTTAAAGTACAAATGAAAACGTACCATAATAACATTGAACTTGTGACAGTCAAGCTGCCCTTAAAGCACTTTAGAGCTCTAAGGTATCATCTCGGCTGGTATGGGAATGCGGAACAGTGTAACACTGAAGAGGGTCTCAGGTCACAAAGGAATCGCTGGCATTGACAAAGCTGACGAACTCGCAAGAGCAGGATCGTCAACCCTGATGAACGGACCCGAATCAGCAGTGGCAATTACCAGATGCTCAGCTATGTCATGGTTAAAAGGGTGGGTAAAAGAACAACACAATAAACACTGGAAGAGTACGCCCAGGCAAATACATGGGGAGAAATTCATGAAAGAACCATCAGAAAAAGTAGCGAAATAACTGCTATCAATGAGCAGGAACAAACTACGCACCATAACGGGGATACTTACGGGACACTTTCCCACAAAAGAGCACCTGAACAAAATAGTGCGTATAACGGAGACCTCACATGCAGAAGATGCAGAAAGGATACCGAAACAGCTTTGCATATACTATGCAACTGGGAGACGCTGGATCACAGGAGGCAGAAACTGTATGGTAGACCCCAAATGACTCCAGAAGAGTTCTACAACCAACCGGCAAAGAACCTGTAAAAGCTAATAAAGGGAACGGATTGGCTAAATAGGCTGTAGTCGGAACACTAGGAGTATCCACAATAAGCCCAGGAGGCTGAGTTGGTGCCGGCGAAGGGACGGCTCCTTAAAAAAACATTGATCTTCATTTGTTCACCTTACAAATGATTCGTACTGTTGTTCATATAGTTTTGTCGATTTTTGTGGTATTAGTTCTTGAGTAATTTCTTCAGCAGCTCGATCTACGTTGAATTTTCCACTTTTGTTCATTTTTACTGATTTTCTATACTTTTACAATGGCGTAGTTTTGACATTAATTGTCATTCAAAATTATGTTAAATCACCGGAATTGCAAGAAATAGCGTATACATCTCTCGACTAAAGTGACATTAATTCTTCAGGTGGATTGCTGATCTAACACCACCCCCTCGGAATTGAATGGGTGACTTAAGTCGCTTGGTGTATTATAATAGGTACTTACTATTGTACACCAAGATTGTGATGACAATTATTATGTGTATGTGTATGTGTGTATTTTGGGGTGACATTCACTGAGACCTAAAAAAAATCTATTGTACCCCCTTACTTCTACTCAGTTTCTGAGGAGAGTCTCAGAAACTAGTAGTTCCTTTAATCCTATCTCCCGGCGGAAATTTAGGATGTCTGCAGGCTTCAACTTAGGCAAATGTTCCTCTTCTATTCAGTAATCTCCTAGGTGCTGTGCTCTAGGATTCTGAACTGATGTGCAGCTGGAAAGTATGTGGATTGAGGTTTCTTCTTCCATTCCACAAAATCTGCATTCCTCTTCCTTCACTATTTTAAGCTTTTTCAGGTGCCCATTCAGGCGACAAAGTCCCGTTCGGATCCCTGTTAAAACTCTTAGCGCAGTTTTACTTTGGCAGGATATTCCTAGATCCGTCAAACCACACAGGAGTTCGTCAACCGCCAGGTTCCACATTAATTGGGATGCTACTCCTCCCTGTGGGCATCCTCTGGTAGTCCAGATGGAGACAATGTCTTTGTTCGTCCTCGTCTCTGCTATTCTTGTGATGAGCAGTTCCGACATCCATTTGGATGTTGTGCTGTCTACACCTTTTCTGTTCAATGCTCTTTTGACAGCCTCATGTGGGTTATTGTCAAAAGCTCCTCCTATGTCCAAAAATGCACATACTACAGTTTCTTGGTTGTCTAGAGCACCTCGGATATCCTCCGTCAGTTGTACCAGTGCAGTCTCCGTAGATCTGCCTGCCCAGTAAGTAGGTGGAGAGGTAGTTTCCCTAGGATTTGCGTTCTGATATGGTTATCAATAGCCTTTTCCATCGTTTTAAGTACAAACGATGTTAGACTAATTGCACTCTGAAAAAAGATTGTTTGGTTGAAGTAAACGTATTTGTTTGAAAGTGATTTGTTTAGAATTAACAATTTTTAATAAATGCAAAAGAATTGAGTGTTCAATTAAAAAATTCAAATTGTTTGAATTGAAATTATAAATTGTTTGCAATTACTATTTGGATAACTTTCTTCCAAATATTGCAATTATTTAACTTAAAGAATATTCATTTACGCTGAAACCGGTTGGTTTGAATTGAACAATCACATTTATTTAATAAAAATTTTATAATAATAACAAATGTTGTTTAACTCAAAGCAATAGGTGTTGAATGAAGAAATTTGAACTGTTTAAATATAGATTATGAATTGTTTGAAATTAAAGTTCACATTTATTTGTTTCAAATATGGCAATTATTAAATATTAAGGAAATATTTGTTGGAAATATATAAATTTGTTTGAATCAAAATATAAAATTCTTATAGATAATGAATCATTGCTTTGAAAGTATAGATGCCATAATGTTATTCTACATTGTTGCATATAATTGGTTCAAAGAATATATTTCTTTGAAATTAAAAAACATTTCTAAATTCTTTGTTTTAAAGAAATTAAACACCCAATCACGAGCATTGAAACGTGAAAACCTCACCCCTCTCGTTTCGTCATAGTAGTAGTTGGACTGCAGATAATAAGTAAGTGGGTACTCGGCCCTTGTCTCTGTACTCGGTGTGTTTATATCGTGGACCGTAGGTATTGTATGCATACGATCAGAGACAAAACCCGTTAAAAGTTCAATTTATTTATAGTTTGGCAAGTTTATCTGTGGCTACGGGGCGTCGGTGAGAGGCGAGGAAAAACATGGCGTATATCTGTCAAACGTACAAATGGCGTACGGTACCTATTTTACCAAGTAAAACTGAAATTACAAAGGTAACTGACAATAGAAACGCCACTGGATAAATCAATATCAGTCAATTGACGAAGTGAGAGGGAAGAACATTCGCACGCGCTTGCCAATAAGAAGTCAGCTGGTCCATAAAAATCACCAATTATGTAATTCGAGTGTGTGGTCATTATGGTTTTCGTACAACGCTGCCAGAGCTTCAAAAAGCCCATAACAAATTTGAAAAAGTGTTCTCTTTTAATATTCATGAATTGGAAAATAACGTTAATAGAATAAATCCAAGGAAACAAGCACATTATAAAATTAACGTTCAATCAAATTTTTTAAATATTGTTAATAATAAAAAGACCCATTTATAATTATTATCACTACATAATCAGTACTTCAACATTTTTCATAGTTAAACGTGGCAATGTCGAATGGCTTCGACTGCATTCCTTTCACGGTTTCAGATAAACTTGCCAAAGTATATATTATGATGTTTTGTATGGATTTGTATGCATACAACGGATATATTTTAAAATTGAACATTTACTGCCAAGTCACAGATTAAAAAAGATCTCATCATTAACCTGTGGCCAAGTTATGGATTTAGTGGATGTGTGTGAATTGTCCCACCTAAGGGAGTGCTTTGCTGTATATATTTGTGATTTGAGTGGCAATTATAGTATCCCAGTACAAAACTAACCGGGTTAGTTGTCTACATAGATTAATCCTTGAATTCGTCTATATGTATGTAGGTACTTTTTAAGTTTTGTATATTTCGACACGTGTTTACAAGTAGTAGTAGAACTCAAAATCAATGATTCTATGTTTGTGTTATATAATTCTTCAATAAATATGTTTGGACAGATAGCAAGACTTTTCACTTAAATTACCTTTTCAGTAATCTAGACTTTTCGAATTTGGTTGCTGCACAAACACTCTTTAATATGACTCATTATAAAAATACATAATAAAAGGATTATTTGATTTACATCAATTAAACTAAACAACTCGAGTTTGCACAAAAGAAATTATTTTGAAGTTTTAAAAAATGTATTGTTCCATTTAAACTTGTAGTTGTTTAAAATAAACAACTCAAGTTTCAAAACAAGAGATGGTCATAGCGTTTTAAAGAAATCAATTGTTTATATTAAAATATTAATTGTTTGAAGTAAACAGCTTGGAGTTTGGATTGGAGATATAATTTCCTTAAATCTAATCACCTGAATGTTTATATAACACTACAATTAGTTTGAATGATACCAAACTCTTGTTTGAAATTTTAAACAAACCGAAATTTGAACTTAACACCTCTGTTTGGTTGACTCTATTCAAACTTCAGATTTGTTTATCCTGAAAAAATTTTCTTTTATTCAAGAAACTCTTTTTCAGAGTGTGGTCTTAAGGATTTGGGGTTTGTTGTGTCCCTTTTTCCAGTTTTTGGAATGAAGGTTACTATTGCCCTTCTCCATGTTTCAGGTATATAACCCAGTTCTAAGCTGCTTCGACTAATTCTAACCAGATGCGGTAGAATTTCGTTTTGTCCTTTCTGGAGCAATGCTGGGAAAATTGTATCTGCACCTGGTGCCTTGAAAGATGAAAAGGTGTTTATGGCCCATTCCAACCTATCGTTACTACAAATGTGTTTGGCCATTGTAATACTTCCTCTCGAAGGCGTATCGTGAACACATGCGCAATTGAAGAAAAAACAAATATATATATATATACATATACACCACAGCGGTCACAAACGCTCCACGAGAAGCGTTTACCCGTCTGACTATCTGACGTCTGATGTCTGACTTTCTGTTTCCGCTCCTTGCCTATTCCATAGAAAATTTTTTGTCAGTTCCAAGAACCAATCAAATGTCCTCATTTTTTATCAAATAAACAATTTCACCCAATCATGTCAACATTACACTGATAACAGACCATGAATATGTGTCCATAGCAACGTGAAAATATCACGTTGCTATGGACACATATTCATTAATTTCGATTTTGAAGTTTCAAATATTTAATATTTCAAAATGTCACTTTTCCAATTGTTCTTTTGTCAATTGCACCTTTAAATAAATTGTTTCAGCTCTGTATTTTTTCTATAATTCGCAAAAAATTCCCTATCCGAATAAATCTCGAGCAACAGACCTCCGCTGACGGCGTCGGTCTGTTTCTAAGCAACAAGCTTCCGAAATTTGTTCGAACAATTATCAATGTCCTTGGGTTATTACTTCTGATTATGAACGCAGTCCTTATGTCGTCGGTTATTTTCATCAGTCTATGACCATACACATTACTGTTAAAAAAGTTACAGTGTGGTACAAATCGTTTGAATAAAATAAATTACATCTCTGCGGCAGTATAGCGGCCTTTTGGAACCGTCAGAAAATTAAGTATGACATGGTGATTTACGTGAATGGCTACTCGAAGCTGATTGGCTGTGCAAAAATTAGCCTGGTACAAATGTTGAATTGTGTTTTTTTATCGATGTATTAATGCCGGTAGGGCGGGCTGCTGTAAGAAGTATGACATTATGCTTCCTCCTTCTTATTTTTTATCGGCTATAGGAAAATACAAGAATTTTTGTGGAACAAATCATTATTCATCCGACACGTTCAATTAACGTCCACGCGATTGGGCCACTGGTGCCAACGCAATGGCCATTATTTTATTTTTTGTCGTCATGTAATTAGACTTCAGAAGAATCGCCATAACGGTGCAACTGGCCAAATATTTTGTGACACCATGTCCCGATCTAAAAAGCCTATAGACTGTGTGCCGACAACAGTACTATATATATGTTTTGTTGTTCTACATCTATACTTTTTCAATACCGTCTTGAAATTTGAAATCGGACTATCTATAGCGCATCTAGACTTACTGTGAAATGTTAAAACTACAATTGCAATTATTGTCCTATGGTACCTACGCACACATAAAGTGCATGCAAAGGACTTCTTTTCCTAGGTTTGATCGCTAGAACTTGGAATCTTTGAATCCTTAAAAAAATTAGGAGTTTTACAGTTTCTTCCAATTTTCTTCGCTTCTAATTATCCAATCACTCCACTGAAAATGCGTTGTATTTGTATTTTTATTATCCACAATTCATCTTTTTGACACCATCGCAATTACTGAATCAGCTTTTAATGCTCTATTGCTTGGCCTATTTGAAGATACAGTCCATTCTTCCCTCTTTCATTCAATATTTTAACTATGCTGTCTTTTTTAACACTCTTATCTCCCATACATTTTCAATTCATCTATTTTTTGTACGATTTTGGAAGTTGGTGATATTAATTTCCAAAATGTTTCCTGTACAACCAAAAACCCAAAGACTGAAGTGTCGAAGAACGTACTAATTAATAAATCATTATGTGTATAGTATTTTCACATCCTTGCATACTTATTCCTAAAGTTATTGCTGTAAATTTTCAAAAGATAAAAAAACATACATATGCCCATTTAAATATGTAACTCGTACGAATGTTAATATGACCACTCGTGGTAGAACATTTACAGTTTTGACTGTATAAATATCATAATTCAATTTTTTATTTTGTACAACGCTCTTGAGTATTTTAATTCTCACCGCAAACATCCACACCTTCTGAAATTACGACAATATGCAAAGCACATATGAATGCATAAATATATACAAAAGAGAAAAAAACATTCTACGCTAATGGTCACCAACTAGTTTCGAGCAAAACTGAACAACCACAACAACGATCCGAAATATATATAAGACACTTAAATGGAATTTATTACCATCACTCTTTTGTATTACAAAACTTTAAGGCGCTCGATGCCACATTATGTGAATCTATGAATTCCTTTTCGAGTTTATTAATTCGCTAACTTTTCCACCAGTTACAGGACGTAATTGATTTTTCTTCTGGAGTTCTAACTAAAAACAACCATTAGGAAACGCTTTATTAGGATCATTTTTTGTAATGGATTTAAGAACATTCGGTAAATGTTTTCTACCTTAATGATGAAGAAGGCAATGAAGACTAATTACTGTATGCATAGGCGTAGACTTTAATGTCAAAAAATCAGTTTCCAAGGGATCCTGCACCATTTTATAGGTAATCCTGGTTCTGGTACGATTTTCGATTTTTTTTTATATGTTGTAATCTTAATGATAACTAAGAGATCATGATGGGTTGAAACTGTGCAGTCCCTCCGGTTTGGCGGTGGTGGCGTCTTGAAGTTGCGTCCTGAGCATAACATTTGGCCTCCTGGCACTATAAATTTCGCAATAATAGCAAATGTCTTGTATGTCGGGGGCACATGAGGAGGTCTGCCACACTTCTGTGCCATCAGAATCGCAATTTCCCCAGAGGGTGCCTCCGCAATGGTCAATTTGTTGGGCCAATGTTTTAACAGCAAGCGGAAGCAATGAAACCGAACAAAATCATCAACAATCGCGATAGGTAGGTTAGTTGGATCCATCTAACTCCCAAATTCCTCACTTGTGGGCTCCAGAAGACTTTTTAACATTTGCTTGATCCCAAGCACCCATCTCTAGTAGTAGATACTTCATGAAAAATCCGGTAGTTCGGATAGATACTGGGATAGATATTTGTCAAAAGAGCCATCACTCGTGACAATCGTCAGTCGGAAATTGTCAGACATTTTCTTGACACTGCGTATTTTTATTTTTTTGCCTTTGACATAAGCGGAACGACCTACTTGCATCCTCAGTTGTGTATATTCCACGTAGGTCTACTTTCGATTGTCTGATCTTCAATTACCTTATACGTATAGGTATTGTGAAGTCTATAGTATATTCGTTTCGACAATCACAAGCAGTTGTTAATTGAAACAAAAAGACACTGAATCATTTTTATCTATTAAACTATCAGTTCAGGCTAGGTACTTGGTGGTGTCCTCTTATATTATTATTATTTATTATTATTACAAATAAATGAGGGCAGAGGAGCTGGCTCCTATTATGCCCAAAAAAAAATACAATTCAAAAGAAATACCTACTAGTAGTGAACAAACAAATGAGAGGGAGAAGAAAATTACGATTAAGCTCTAAAAGTTATTGAATAAGTAACACTGATCTAGTCTATTCTTGAATATGTTGACACTTGTTGCTGAAACAATTTCACTGTCCAAATCATTCCAAATATTGAAAATTCTGTTTGATAAAAAGTTTTGTCTCGATCTAACCGCAAAATTTTCCTTTTTTAACTTGAACTGATGTCCTCGAAGTCTCGTGTCCGTATTTAGGGTGAAAACTGTATTTAGATCACCAAAATTATATTTAAGAATTCGAAAGGCTACAATAAGATCACCTCGCGTCCTACGCAGCTCAAACGTGGTAAGATTTGCCATGGATAATCTTTCTTCATATGAAGGTCTTACAGGTCCGAAAGCAACTCTGGTAGCCTTCCGCTGTACACTTTCCAGCAACGTTCTATCACGAGTCAAATCCGGGTACCAGACTGGGCCAGCATATTCAAGGATAGGTCTGACGTACGTAGCATACAATTTGCAGAAGCTCTGAAAAGATACTTTTGAGAAGCATTTCCTAATAAGATAAAGTCTGGTATTTGCACGTTTGGTTACTGAGAGCACATGATCGGACCATGATAGTTCACTATTCACGATAACACCCAAGTCATTATGAGAGTTTACTGTGATTACAATCTGACCGTCAATAGAATAATCAAAATGTGGGTTGTTTTTACCGACGTGAAGAACTACACATTTTTCAATGTTCAATGGGAGTAACCATTCCGAAGACCACTGATGTATTGACGTTAGGTCGTTTTGTATAGATAGATGACTTGTGATGGGATTGTCATATATTTTTGAGTCGTCGGCATATTGCGATATTTTGCTGGAAACGTGAAACGGTAAATCGCTAGTGTACACTGTAAACAAAAGTGGGCCCAAAACTGAGCCCTGCGGAACACCACTTTTAACTGGTCTTTTATGAGAAAAGGAGTCACCAACTCGGACCTTGTAGAAACGGTCCGTCAAAAAGTTTTCAATCCATAGTTTTAAGTTTCCTCTAATACCGAAATGTTCTAACTTGTACAGGAGTCTTCGCTTGGGAACCCGGTCGAAAGCCTTGGAAAAATCTAAATACACTATATCAATAGGTTCTCTATTATTCAAGAATGATGTCCAGTCATTCACACAATGAAGTAAGTTTGTAAGTGTTGACCGCCCTGGAATAAATCCATGTTGTTGTTTTGGAATAATATGTTGTTCGAGGAGAAAATCCATCATAGTCTCGGAAATAATAGATTCCATTAATTTACTGACAACGGGCAACAAACTTATTGGGCGATAATTGCGGCTATCCAGCTTATTGCCCTTCTTAAAGATAGGGGTGACAGAAGCTAGTTTCCAACTAGAAGGCAAAGAGCCATTTGTAAAGGACGATTGCATTATTAAGCATAGCGGAGTAGCGAGAGCGTCGGAACATCTTTTGAGAAAGTAGGGTGTCAAACCATCTAAGCCAGGTGAGGCGTTAGTACGTAGGTTTAGCAAATGCTGTTTGATTTTATCATTTGTGAACAGAATATTGTCAAGAGTGGCGAAAAGACGGGGGGATATGATGTCAGGCATATTGTCATTAGGAAGTTCGTTTGTAAAAACTTTTGAGAATGTCTGTGAGAGTATTTCGGAAGTCTCTTTATTTGACGAGCAAAGGCTACCGTCATCTTTTAGAAGCAGAGGAATAGCAACTTTAGATGATAGTGAGGAACGTAAGTATTTAAAAACTTTTTTTGAGTTTCCGCTAGCTATAATTGATTCTTCAAAGTTGTGCCTGAGATTATCAAGTAGTACTTTGACCCGATTAGAAAAATTGCGATGGTTACTGAAATCTACAGTAAACCTTGTTTGTTTATATTTTCGCCATTTCACATAAATTGGTAAAACACTAGAGCAGATCATGTATTGTGCGCATCCAGCAATGATTTCGGAAACTGAACTACAACACTGTTGCTGAAAGTTATAAATAAAACCAAGTTATGTGAACACCAGTGCTAAATAGGGACAGGCAACACTAGTGCGCAGGTTTAATCCATCACGATCTCCCAGTTATCATTGAGACTACAACATATCAAAAACCAGGATTACCTATAAAATGATGCAGGGTCCTTTCATTTTATATAAAATTTCAGACAAAGTTGCGAATCAAATCAGCTCTCGTTAAACAAAATATCCTCAATTTGAAGCCTTTGAAGTTAAACTTGATCCACAGGTTCAGAAGTCATCACAAACTTGCTTTTTAAAATTGGTAGTGCTAATATGATGGTCAAAATTGATGACCACAACAATACCATATTCCGTTAAACTGGAATGGGATTGATACATGCAGTCAGGATGAAACGATGGTGTGGTACACTGACAGATCTAAGATTGGCAGAGAAACGCTGGAGTCCATGGTGTCACCCAACGTTCACGCATCTTATCTAGTCCAGGAGAAAATTTACGCTATCGGCACTGGTCTGGAAATGTATATAGAGCGGTTATAGAGGTTGAAATATCGTTATACTTCTCAATAGTCAGGCACCAGCAAAATTCTTAACAATCCGTTATATCAGATCCATACTACTACTACTGCCTATGAAAACAGTCCAGCACACTACAATAATAAAGTGAATATGCGAGAAAGCTGCAAACAACATGGCAAAGAAAGTGTCCAATCGACCGATCCGATTCATGTTGAACATAGTTTTATGAAATATTTCACTGGGTTCTGAAGTTATTTCTTTTTTGCGCGATCGATCTTTTTTGTTTATTTACAGCATCGGTTGTCAGGACGGTAGGTTGTGTTTAGTGGTTTCTGAGTCTAACACGTCGGTAAGTGATTTACTCACCGTTCAGACGTCGGTAAGTGAATTAGTTACCGTTCAGACGTCGGTAAGTAAATTACTTACCGACGTCTTAGCCCTACATACATTCAAGTGGTCCTAAATAATATATTACTTCATTCATTACACAAAAGGAACAAAAAAAAATAAGATTTATATTTCTTTAATGAACAGAACCGAACAGAACAATATAAAAAGTAATAAAATAGCATAGAGACAATTACACCGGAATACAAATTATATTTTAAACTGATCGAGAAATATAAATGTCACTTTTGACATTCCGTTCATTTCGAAGAAATTTAAATTATTTTTTCCTACTACCGTGCGCTTAAACCCACTTTCCCGCACGCATTTTAGCTTTGAAAGTGTCACTTTCCCGCACTAGTGCGGGAAACTAAAATTATGCAAACTTTGACCTTATTAGATAGTTTTTTACTTCGGAAGTTAAACTATTCTTACACCAGGTGAATAAATGGTCCATCAAATAAAATCAACATGTTTTACAGCTTTTTGTTGCATTTTTAATTTTCTGAAAATATAAAATAAAATAAATATTTTGATGTATAAATTTAGCATGTCGATGAAAAATTTTCAGATAGTTTGCTGGTTACCATAGCAACAATGATGACTGGTATACAAATTTCATTATAATTTGGTTTTCATTCAATCATTCCTATTTAGTCGCTTTGAAATGTAATGTATCCAACCTAACCTAACATTTTTTGAAAACAAGCAAATAGTTCACACAAGAAATCTTGGCTTAGCGGCAACCAATACCACGACCACTCTCTAAAGCTTGAAATATTGTCAGTGGATATAACAGTTTCCGATTTGTTCCCTTTTACTTCCTTCTCTATATTATACGCGACATTATGGGTAACATTCATCCTTTTGCGGATTCGCCCGAACGAAATGCCCTTTTTCCCTTATTACTTTAATCATAGGAACCATTTGGTACAATTCATCAGAAGCTTTTGATATATTGGAAAAAGTAATCCTATTTTATCTTTCCAACAGCACGACTCAGACTGGTGAAAATAAAAGTGTAAAGAAAATATCAGAATTGCCTCTTCTCGTATTCTTGGAGTTATTTTTCAGTCGCAATTGATGCCTTTTATATTTTGAGATATGGATTGAATGGATTTTTATTACGGGACAAATTTTTCATAGTAACAATGTTTAACAAAGAAAAACACTGGAAAGTATTTTTCCTCAAGGTATTGGTAAAAATAATTGATAAAAATAGTGAATAAGGTCGATACAGTACACAACGGCACCTGAATTCCATGAAATATGTAAATCTAGGTTGCAAAATTTGGGGTAGTTCTCAAAAGGTTCGTTCCAGCCCACGATAAAACACCGTTCCGGAAGCGTTTTGGAATCGTTAGGAATTGTTTTATACGCAGGCGCAAACTTTGCACTGTCCCAGAACTGATAGAGGCTGGAACGGTTTTGGGCGTACTTTTTTATTGTTTAGCGACCATTTTGTTTATGTAATAGTAACGGACAACAGACGAAACAAATTACTGATAGATTTGTATAGCAATTATTCAAGAAAAGTGGGTACGTCCGAAATAAAAAATCAAAAGATATTCTCATTTTTAATTCTTGGTTGGTGTAAAAGTAACGTCCATATCCTCACTGGATTCCTCCAATAAAAAATCGCTATCTAGTTCGTCATCCATAGGTATTTTCGGAATCACAAATATTTAATTTGAGCTCATATTAATTTAGGGAGGTTATTACTCTTTTTATATCGTTTCACCTCTTCAATAATTTGTTTAATACTTAATTTTTGATTTCGGATCACAATAGTTGAGTTGCGAACAAACACTCCATTTACGCCAATCTATAATTAAACAATTATTGACAAAATACTTACTAACAGCGCATGCGCGACTCTAGAATGATCGCAAAATCGTTGGAACGCAAATAGAACCGTAATATTACGGTCACGAACAGCTTGAAACGGCATTAACTATATGCACTTGCGCAGTGCCATTCTAGAATGGTTCTTTGCGAGGTTGGAACGAGCCTAAAATAGACTTGTTTTATTTTTTCAGGTAGCTGAATATGAATTTCCATAAAAAATTTCAATAATGTGTCTCGAGTAGAACAATATAAAAAATATATAAAATATTTGAAAACCAATCATATAAACACCAAAAATAGAGAGTAAAAGAAGAAGTTGTAAATAGTACAACCAAAACTTGGATACAAAATGTTTACAACAATAAAGTCTCAGTTATTGGCGCCATCATGAGGTTGAATTAATTTTGATAAACAGGGATGTGAGAGGAAAGAGGACGACTTCACAAATGAAATATCCAGTGTTATTAATATGGTCAAAGTAAACATTAAAAATTGATAATATTGTTTCACTCTGTCTGTGTCTACATACATGTTTATTTAAGTTACATGTCTCAACCATTTTCTATTTAAAAATAATATTTTCGTTTTTGAAAACAATAGTATTGACAACGTTGACTTACATTTTTCTGAACGACCAGTTAAAGATGCTTAACATAATACCGTCAGTTTTTGCTGTTAATGTAGATAAACAAAGTTACATTTAGGAGTTAAAACAAACAAACAGGAGATTATGCAAAACTCAACAAAACGACCAATATGTATCCAAGTGACCAGACTGCAACACAAAAGAGAATACAAAAACGATTAGCGAATTTCAATTAGCTTTGTTCACATGAGTAAACTGAATTCCGTTTTAGTCGGTTGGTGTTGAGGTCGAATTGACGCTCGGTGGTCTATCTTTTATTTCTGTTACACACCTACAAAGTTAACAGAAACACGACATTTTAACTCACATTTGTGTCGACAGCTGCAATGCTACTCTATACTTTGTTGCGCTTTTCTATTTCTCAATCAAATTCCGTGTCAACTGGAGGTATTTGTAGTTTGGAAGAAGCTAAACTATTTTCAACGGAAACGGCTGATTTTTCACAGGACAATTAATTAGACATTGAACAAGACTGGAAGATTTGTATTGGCATGTGGGAATTTAATTTGATAACTATAGTATGGTGGACCGATAGGTGCATCTGATGAAGTTAAAACTTTAGGTAAGAAATTATAACCATACGTATAAAGTTCAAAAACTACAAGAATTTATCTGAGGATTATTATCATTGATACTCGACTGTTGTTTACCAAAGATCGAGGCTAGTTTAAAGGTAACACTGAGATCTAAAAGATCTATTTTGCCTCCTCGCTTGTAGGTACTTAGCTTCTAATGAAAATCTGAGAGACTAGCTGCTCCTTTAGTCTTATGTCCCGGAGGAATTTCAAGATATATTTAAGCTTTAACTTAGGTAAATGTCTCTCTTTTATCCAGTAATCTAGGCTCTGTGCCTTAGGATTCTGAATTGCTGTTCAAGTACTTGGATACCACAAGCCACACAACTTACATTCTTCTTTCTCCACTATTTCAAACTTCTTCAGGTGCCCATTTAGGCGACAATGTCCCATTAGGATCCCTGTTAAAACTCTTAGTGCAAATTTACTTTGACTTATGCATTCATTTGATCTCAACAGGTTGTAGTCACGCAGAAGAATCTTTGATTGTCCAAGTCCTACTAGATTGTTCCAGTGGCCAAATATTCTTACTTATTTCTTCCAATGTTACATTGGAGCTGATAACGCAAAAGGGCTTCGGTCTCCAAAAAGGTGCTAGTTCATCTGCTATTCCATTTCCTTTCATTCCAGTGTGTCCTGGAATCCACAGTAAGGTTACTATATTGTTCTCATTCATTTCTTTTTTTTTCTCTTATTTTTTGGGAATTAAACCAGAAAAAATTTTTTTTGGTTTTTTTTTATTTCGACGTTTCGGTAGCGTTCCAGCTACCTTTGTCAAAATTAAATAATGATAAAATAATTTTTTGGTCCCTATCTGACACAACGAAAAAAATATGACAACTAGACAATCAATAATATTTTGAAGTTTAAGACTACAAAACTTTGTTGTCAAATTTTATTAAGGTCCATTCATAGTAAATCACATCTCTGGTAAAATGTGAAATGAATATTTTATTTTATGACATTCCAACGATATGATAGTCTACTAGAAATGGAATCCAGTGAAGTGCACGTTCCAGGAACGGTTTTTATTGAGATAGCGCTTTTTTTCGCTTATTTTGGAAATGTTAATAAAACGCGTTTGTTGTTACTTTTTTGTGTATGAATATTTTTGTTTTCAATATAAGTATGACTCAGTTTGGTGATTTTGTGTATTGAAGTGTGTATCGATTAACAACTATTCCAATGATAAATCATAAGAAAACCTGGATAAAAACTTATGATGCCATCCTGATAACGCAGGTTATTGATTATTGGAAATTTCTCTTTCTAACATTTGGTAACCAAATTTGACTACATTCGGCTGAAATACTAGCTACACATTTATCTGCATTTAGTTGTATTGAAGCACTTTCTTTGATTTTTCGTCTTTCATTATTGGGCTCTTTCAATATTATTTTTGTCGAATCTCATTGAATTTTATGCTCCTCTTCCCAAGCATGATTACAAATACCTGACTTAAAGAACTCCCTATCTTTGATATATTTTTTATGTTCACTTATTCGGACTTTCAATGGTCTAGATGTTTCACCTAAATAGAATTTGTCGCATTCACAAGATATCTGATATATGCAATTTTTTTAAATAATGCCACAAGGAACTTACAGAAGATACTCATTCATTTCATTTATTCCATTGGGTTTACCTAATCATTCTCACACCACTTTGGAACTTATTACACGAGAGCTCAGTACTTTAATGGCTGCTTGACTATCCGACATCATGATAATCATCTGCCTACTACATCCTTTGTCAATAATAAACTAGGAACACATTTTTATGGCCTGAATTTGGGCTTGAAATATACTTAGGTCCGGTTCTATCACCTCTGGTCAAAAGTGATAGTTTGTCAACCACTGGTCAGGTGTTGACCTTGAGGTTAGGAAAAAATGTGTTCTATCATCATGTGTCAGCTACTTTTGAGTAGAGGTTACTCAACATCGATAGTTTCCGTAAATGTACTATCCATTATAAAGATATTGTACAAAATTTGACTTTTCCGCCTAAAAATTGCGAAAAAGTTTGGTTATAGGTACCAAACTTCTACTGAAGGGATGGACTGATGGACACGCTGGGGCAGCTATTGAACTACCAAGGAGTAGGTTGAGGAAGATAGCAGGACTCATCACAGGGCACTGCTGTGTGAGGAAGCACCTCTACAACCTAGGAGTAGAGGAAAGTTCCCTATGACGAAACGTCAGTCCATGTTCTCTAAGAGTGTCCACACTGGCTGTACGCAGGCGAATCTTCGGAGTCTCTGTCATGACCCCTGGAGACACAAGCAGGCATCCACTGAAAAAGGTTGTGGCCTTTATTGAAGGGCTCGGCTTCATGGATGTATAGGTAGCAGGAATGGCACAATTGATCCGCCAGTGGCCTCAGTGCCGGAACCTTGGCTTGAGTTTGTCTATAAGGCTCGCCTGCACATTTAGTAGTAGTAGTAGTAGTTGTTTATAGGTAGGTCAAAGCACATTGTTATAGACAAATTATATTTCTCTATGCACCTTGTTTTGTCAGATTGTTTTCGTTTTTATAACGGGAGAACAAAAAATCAAAGAAAAGAAGAGTAGGGAAAAAACTTGATGCTTTATTGGTATTGACTAGAAAATATTATAGAATAATATAGAATAAAAGCACAGATGCCGTAACCTGGAAAGCAAAGCAGCAATGTTGGAAAAACATTGCCGGTGAGCTAAACACTTCCGGAATTTATGGCAGAAGGTCTGATCGTCACTGACAATTTCATAGTAATTCACCCTTTCTCGGATAAATTTTTGTCTTCGAGGCTGAGGCATGGGGAGAATAACTCATCCTCATCTGAGCTATCAAGGCAGGGATCAATCATTATTTTCATAATGATACTTTATGGGATTTATATTATCTTCTATCTTCGGTGAGTCTTGGCCTACACCTGCCGATATAAAGGAGATGTCTCCCAGTGACCTGTCCACCTTCCTGAGAAGGACAGGATGGACAATGACCTAGGAGGACAACTCCTCGGGAGGATGTACAATGGGTCACATGTGGCCTAAGTGCTGTGAGCCTACACACTCACCCTCCCTACTCTACAGATACAGATACAGGGATTTATATTAAGCGCTAACGTCTTTTATTTACAAATAGTCAATTAAAAATAAATGGAGATGTGCTGTGACAGAAATATATTTATTCAGAATTGTCAAGATTGTAAAGTAAAATGTCACAAAAATTAGGTTAACCGGTGGTCACAGTCTTAACAAGAACTCGAAGTGCCTGTTACTTTATCCTTGGGTCAAAGAACTTCAACCTAGGGTTCTAACGAAGCATGCGGTCATAGAACAGCAAGCCTCTGGTCAGATCTTGTTAACCATAACTGGAATTCTTAATCAGAGGTGAGCCGGCCATTAAGGTTTTTCCCAAACTTTAAGAGTGTTTGGTTCCTGGCCCGTCCACTACAATCCCAGTTGCCTCTACTGCTTTCGACTTTTGCTGATTTTTGAAGCTGCCTGGTCCGCCTTCAGTAGTACTAACTTCTCACAATACTACATCACACTTCTCTTTTCTCGCTCCTCAACTTTCTCTTTTCCATCTGAAATATTTTTGGGAATATAAATATTTTTGTACAATACAACTTTTCCAATAATGTATAACTACTATAATTTTTTGCACAACTACTGTTCAATCTGGAAATTGCTATCTTCAAAATGTCCATGGTATAACTCATCCTGCAGTGGTTATTAACAAGTTGAAATAGTATTTGACCTGAATTGTGGGATTATAATATAATGCACCGAAATGCATTCCGATGGGCTTGAGGGTGACAATCTTCCGCACTAAAACACAATCAAACGAGTAGTTAATTAACTGGAAGCTACAAAAACACGCAACCACTATTAATTATTGATTAATGCTAATGGAGCTTGCAAAATATTATCTTTGAATTATCTTCTGCTTTCTTCATAAATATTAGGTAGGTACCTATCTTACATGCAAGAGGATACGATCTAATATATAAAAGTAATGAAAAAATTACAGCTGGTTTATCAATAATATTTTATGTATACATAAGAAAGCATAACGGCTTTAGGCCGGTATTTAATTTCCATAAAACATACCACTCCAATGCAGATTCAGTAAATCTATTCAGAGACATTTATACTGTATTGTAAAATTTTCTAAATTCGTATAGGCATTATCTACCCATAATAGGCCATAGAGGAAACTGAAGGACTCCAATTATAATTTAAACTGCAAAACCTGATAGCGTGATTTGTGTACAGAGATTAGAAATAGTATATTGTAAACCTAGGCGGTAAAGTGGCATTTTTCAGGCTGAAAGAAGATAGCCGAGCCTTGGCCACTTCCTGAGGCCTGAAAAAAGCACTTAACTGGCATGGTTTACACATTATTTTTCATCCTACACAATAATTGCTGGTAATATTTTTCTAGGTATAAAAATATTTTATAATATGAAATTATTCACTGATTTAATCCTACATAATAATTGTTGGTACTATTTCAAATACAATTTTTATTTATTATATGGGAATTCATGTTCCTTAAAAAATTAAATGTATTCATTTCACGTCGTCATTCACTTGATCGTGAGAATGAGCGACGACTGTCATCGGTATGTTCGAATAGAAAAACGAGGAAGGTTTTGAGAAAAATAAAAGTGTCAGTGTGACAGATATAAAAATATTGTCAACTAGAATTCTTTCCAAATCTCATTACGAGAAAATAATTCCCTTCTAGTTAATTTCTATTCCTACGACGTCATTTCAGTTACAGTAATAGTTTATAGTCATACACCATTTCCTTTCCCTTTGAGTACAAAAACAGGCCAGGTTTTGGACTAATCACAAATTCTATAATTACTTACAGCCATTTGCACCGGTCTTAGTTAAGTTGTGGTTAAGTTTTAATTACCAATTAAATTGAAATGTTCCTTGCACCATGACATTTAATCTTAAGTTAACGCTATAATTAATAGTTAAATCTAATCCACAGATAACTGCTGTTTGCACCGGTTGCAGTTATCTTTTGGCTTTAGTAACTCATGATTAACTTTAACCATTGATTAAAAGTGAAGTGTTTTGCACCAATTGTGGTTAAGGTACTGGTTAGTAAATTATCTGTTAGGTGCAAGTTGGTATCTTGACATTTAGGAATAATTTGAAAAACAGCAATTTTGTTGGTAATAGTGGTGTCAAATATGACAACTATTAGATATTTATATTTGTTAAATTACCCAAACAAAAGATAGGGGTTTTCAAAATGAGCGGAAAGAGAAGAAGATCAACAAATTTCTTTCAAAATGAGAAAATAATGAGTTTGAATTTAATAAGAAAGTACCTACAAGCACATAATAGAATGCAAGGAAACAGGTGCGTGTAGCTGGATAAGGATAAGGGACAGGCGGACAAAGATTGGGGGGGAGTTTAATGCTTAATCAGATAGCTACAGATCTGTAGATGTTTTAAAACGATTTTACACAAATAAAAAGAAAGATATCTTTCTCTATAAGTTGTTGCTTAAAAGTAATTTTCCCTCTGATATCATCCAAGATTTCCAGGTCATCTTCATCTTCTTCAAAATCCATTAAATCCATATTTTATTGAAATAGGAATTTATCTCGCAAATTCGCCAAGTACTTCAGTTGATTGTCATATTGACATAACTTTAATTAATAATTATATATCTTAAACCCTACCGTATCTGTGGATTAGATTTAACTATTAATTATAGCGTTAACTCAAAAATAAATGTCATGGTGCAAGGAACATTTTAATTTAACTAGTAATTAAAACTTAACCACAACTTAACTAAGACCGGTGCAAATGGCTGAAGGGGTTTAAGATATATAATCATCAATTAAAGTTATGTCAATATGACAATCAACTGAAGTGCTTGACGAATTTGCGAGATAAATTCCTATTTCAATAAAATATGGATTTAATGGATTTTGAATATGATCAGGAAATCTTGGACGTACTAAACTTTGGAATTCCAAGAAGAAGATATCAGAGGGAAAATCACTTTGAGGGGATGGATGCAACAACTTTTAGAAAAAGGTTTCTTTCTTTGTATTTGTGTGAAATCGTTTCAAAACATCTACAGATCTGTAGCTATCTGATTGAGTATTAAACTCCCTCTCAATCTTTGTTCAGGCCTCTTCCTTATCCTTCCAGCTTAACGCACCTGTTTCCTTGCATTATATTATGTGCTTGTACTTTCTTATTAAATTCAAGCACATTATTTTCTCATTTTGGGAGAAATTTGTTGATATTTTTCTCTTTCCGCTCATATTGAAAACACCAACCTTTTATTTGGGTAATTTCACAAACAATATAAATATCTAATCGTTGTCATATTTGACACCACTATTACCAACAAAATTGCTATTTTTCAAATTATTCCCAAATGTCAAGATACCAACTTACACCCAACTCATAATTTTAGAACCTTAACCACAAATGGTGCAAAGCACTTCACTTTTAATCAATGGTTGAAGTTAATCATGAGTTACTTAAGCCAAAAGATAACTGCAACCGCTGCAAACGGCAGTTAGTTGCGATTGTAATTTTAAGTGAGTGTTTTAATTTAAACTTTGTAAAGGCAAGTAGCCGGTAGGGATTGCATGCTGTGGCCTTACAACCCACTGTCTCCAGTAGTAATAGATACTCTTTATTCCATAGAGTATTTCATTTCACCCTATTATTCATTTGGGTTTGATTAGAATAAAAGAACTACACTACAGTCTACCGTCTTGGACAACAGTGCGTTTGTTCAAGGCGTCGCTGCGCATGCTGGTAGAGCGTGGCTCCAAAGTAGGTTAAAACATCAAATTACTCCATTATATGGAATTTATTACTGTGCGTCAGTATTTTTTAAAATGATAATGAAAGTTGGATTATGCGTACAGTTAACAAAAGAGATTCCTTGCGTGGATAAATTTGATAACTGTACTTGCTCAGAAAAGGAAGTAGTTGAAGCTGTTACGTCTGCTATATCTTCTACCAAAAGAGTCGTCATTTTAGCAGTTTCAGTATGTGTATACTCATTGATAGTCATAGCAAAGAATACACAACCTAACAAGAAGCGAAGCCCGACGCAATCTCTTTGAAGTTTTGGTAACAAAAATATATGACCTTGAGAGACCGACGTTGACAGATAACTTAGTAAATACACTGAGAAAAGTAATCAAATTTTTCAAATATTGGCGATATAATCCGTAGTTACACGTAGAAAAAACCACGACATTAAAACATTCAGGTTCAGGAAATTATTTTTTATATGATTACTTACTGATTTATTTATTTAACGGATTCACCAATTACAATAATTATAATATTACAGTGAACTAATTTAAGAATCTAATAATCTAAGCATACATTTCTAATTGAGTTCTTAAACATACTTAAAGAGTTAACAAATGGATCAATATTATATTTATTAAACCATCTCAAACCTCTAGAAACAGGTGAGTTGTAACCGTAATTTGTGTTATGATTTTTTATTGAAAATAATGGAGGGTTTCTAGTTCTATGAGAAGTAACAGGAAGGTTAATTTGATGTAAAAGATTTGGACAATCACCTCCACCAGATAAGATTTTATAAATTAATATCAAATCAGAGTGAAAACGATGTGTTGTGATATCAGTTAGGTTTAGAGTGTTTAAAATATTATGGTAATTAAATTGTAGATACGTACCCATTTTGAATGAAATATATTCCAGAAATCTGATTTCAACATTTTCAATTCTCACAATGTCACATTTATAATAAGGAGATATACACGATTTCTACAAATTGTTTGTTTTGAGAGAATATTAATTGACAATCAAACCTCTGGGCCCACCACCTATTATATTTATTTCAAGTTGAGCAGTAAAATTTACAAACACCTATTATAAGCATATTATACATAATTCAACAGTACACTTTTGGTAAAATCATGCAGTGTTTCAGTTAGATAGGTGTTGTTTTTCTAATTATTTTTAATTTCTGCCGAGCACTGCAAGTAATTATATGTAAATAAGTATTTAAAGAAGCATTAAGTAGGGTAGGAAAGATATTGAAACAAATGTAATAATAAAAGGTAGAACGTGTCGCGGGACACACGGTAGGAACTTTAGTTCCTTTTAAGCAAAATTTTTTTGAATCAATAAATAAAATATGTACATATGTATTAATATAAGAATTTATTTTACTCTGGATGAAACTTCATCTAACAAAAATATACAGTAGTATTAATTATACTTAAATAAAAATAAAAATATTATCATCAAGTTGATTGGCACAATAGTTATTTATGATACAAGTGCGTGTTATACTTTTGCGCACGAGTTGTGAAAATGCCATAATATCATATGAAATAATCCGTACAAATTAAGAACAAATATATGGTTTTAAATGAAACTGACTGTTTCTAAATGACTCCACAATATATTTGAAAAAAATGTGTAAATTGCAAGTAAATTATGACAATTGTTTCGATAAATATATCATCGTCAGAACAAATACTTAAAACAGAATAAAATTGAGTTGAAGTTGAAGGAAAAGGCACAGGTACACCAGACTTGACATCTTGAGTCCCAACTTCCATTTGAACATATTCATTATCTAAAAAATATATATAGGTAGTGAACTACCAATAAGTATCATTGCTTGACAAGCTTGACAACTAGGGAAATTTTCTGTTCCACATGAAGAAGGTCCTGGTTCAGGTGACGGTATGTTATCTGCAATATTATAATGTTA